>SDVV010003646.1:0-21108 GCA_016164225.1 Gammarus roeselii | reverse complement strand
TATACATATATATAAGTCCTTCGATAAGCATATTGAAAAATGTTCAGGTAATTAGTGAGAAACGGGTGGGGGCCTCAAACTAATATTATGAATAGTAAAATCTCAAAGAGTTCAGAATTAAAATGTCAAAACGTTTCGGGTAGCTAGGGTCCCATTCTCAGGTAAAAAAATGATGGTTGGATAGGAAAATTTAAAAAGGCGGGTCAGCCTGAAATCGGAAAAAATCGCTCGTGAAGTAGGAGACCCCAACTGTCAAGTTAGACGAGTCGCCGGATCATGCCGAGAGTAAACGAAGGAATCACAGGACCATTTCCAACGCGCAGCTAGTGATCTAGTTGTCTGAATAGGGGGGGGAGAGCAGAGTGAGGTAGCAGGTGCGCTTGGTTCTGTATACGCAGAGCTGTGACGTGGTATGGTCCGCACTAATTGGATGTCTGGGACTGTAAAAGTTTAGTTGCAGATGCTGTATATTCAGAGACTGCCTTGATTGGTGTATATGTAGGGATTCGAGAAATGTGATTCCTCCGACAATGAGAAATGTGATTCCTCCGCCAATTTCCTGAGTTAATTTAGGACGTGGGGTTTTTCTGATCCTAGGTTGGGCTGCATTTGTGGGTCAAGATTATTCAAAACGGCTCAAGATTGACGGCCTGCGCCGTTCCTTGCGCGAGAATCCGCAAACTGACAACATTGGCTTCAAGATTGTCGATCGTATTGTCGGTCTAGCCATCGCTATGAAGGTGCTACGAGCGATGCCCCTGACACTACAAGGAGCAGAGGCAGTAACCGCACATCCAACGTCAGGGCTCGAAACGGGCCCTGACGGGAGCCTCAGTCTATGGTTTTGAAACGCGCTGTTGAGCTATAAACCGCGACGCGTAATTCAACTGCAAATCTTCGAGTGCTCTATGACCTGCCGTAGGCTGTTGCAGGTGTCAATCTGCGGGGTATCATATTCAAGATGGTGAGAATACATTCTTTGGAATACTTAGTCACGGTTTATTGTTAAGACCCTTGTGTGGCATTTGGTGCGGGAACCCATGTTACTTTCTGTTGATGTAGTTGTAGTTGCATATTTTTTCCACCGGAGCAATGTATCCATGATATTTGACTAAGAGACATGTGTCTTGTCAGCATCAACTGCGTGTTATCAATATTTTAAGAATGTTGCTAGCACATATTGCAAACATAAACCAAAACGAAGTTGACTTGCAATATTAAAAAATCATTTTCACTGTTCAAAACATACGCTTGATTCAAAATGTCCATGAATTCACATTTTCCGATAAATTGTTTTGTTGTTCTAAGACAAAGTTCGGAGTCAGTCCGAATCATTTGTGGCATCAAGACTCCACGAATGGACCGCAGCGCGTTTTTTGAAATCACACGGGGGTTGTGGCATCTAAAACGAAAGGTTAGGGCACCTCATCCGGCATTGAAGGACTCGGCGTAAAGCCATCTTTAGAGTGTTAAGTCCTTGTTCGTTCAGATTTCCGACTACATGACAACCGCCTAAGCATTTGGGAAGGACCATATCTGGCCTTCAATATGAAATGTCGAGTAAGTAGTATAGTTCACTAATTAAGTAGTATAGTTCACTACTTAAGTAGTATAATTCACTACGCAAGTAGTATAGTTTGCTACGTAAGTAGTATAGTTCGCTCCGTAAAGGTTAGAAAAAAACTAATTTGGAGAGCTCGACCATCATCTCTTCAGAGCAAATTCATTACCCATTCAAGAGAGGTACCTACAGAGGGAGTCCCAGATTCACCCGCCATCCCACGGGCGTCCTCGTTAACCACCAAATTTCATATAATGAAATCGTTTTAAAATTCGTATATGTAAATATTCTAATGTTATACAGCAATTCATGTTCCTTAATGAGTAAAAGGATGACGTTCATAGAGCGTACTAACGGTAAAGCATTGGAAAAAAAATCAAATAAAACGAATTATTATTTGTATATGACCTACGCCGTACGTGTATCACACTCTTATATTTACATGACGGCTTAATTGTTCTTCGGATAGTAAAAGAACCGAGATAAATTGTTTTAAACGGTACGGCTAAATCACGGGCAGTTCAATTTTGCTATTAGCATCTAGAGGTACGGAATCGATCTCCATTGTCACGTTGAAGTTACTGGCGAATAAGCTCCACTTACCGTTAACTATCAGATACTATCGATGGTCTCGGAGGAAGCTTGTACAGCATTCAGCTGACGGGTTTTCTCAACTATATTTCATTTGTGTCGATTTACCATGACCTATTGCATTGATCAGTGCTGGCTATAACTCAATGTACTCAAAAGAACACGTTAACTGTTTTTTGTCGGAGTTGCCGTGTCGTAATAATTTTAAAAGGTTTTGTTTACGGTGCAAGAAGAGGAAACAAATGACGTCCCAGAAAATACTACTCCGTTTCCAAAATACACTCTACGACCAACACTCCACGATCAACACTCCATGACCAACACTCTACGACCAACACTACACGACCAACACTCCACGACCAGCACTCCACGACCAACACTCCACGACCAACACTCCACGACCAACACTCCACGACCAACACTCTACGACCAAACTCCACAGCCAACATTCCACGACCAACACTTCACGACCAACGCTCCACGACCAACACTCTACAACCAACACTCTACGACCAACACTCCACGACCAACACTCCACGACCAACACTCCATGACCAACACTCCATGACCAACACTCCACGACCAACACTCCACGACCAACACTCCACGACCAACAATCCACGACTAACACTCCACGACCAACACTCCACGACCAACACTCCACGACCAACACTCCACGACCTACACTCCAGGACCAACACTCCACGACCAACACTCTACGACCAACACTCCACGACCAACACTCAACGACCAATGCAATTAGGAAATCCTTGCCTTGTCCTGTTCCTTCAAATCCAGCAAAAACTATTTTTAAAATACAGAGCTGTTAAAACCTGGAATTCGATTACCATAGATATAAAGACGTGTAGAAGTATAGCTACCTTCAAACGTAAACTAAAATTATACCTGTTTGAACTTACTTCAGCTATGCAATTTACCGTGTCAACTATTTATGTTTCATCAGTTTCTTATTATAGATGCTTTCAATTTATTTTTCGTCTCGTTCCAATTTCCAATTATCTTGTTCATGTAGAAATCCGTTCATTTATTGTACCTTTCGATTATGACTCATTACAAAAAAAATCCGTGGGCATACGTTAATATGTCATGCTAACTATGCAGTTAGTTTCAAATTGGTGTCATCGTAGCTAAAAAAATGTGTGAGTAATGTAATAGACAACCTCATGTCGCACATTTTCTGGTCTCAAGCTTTTTAGTAAATGACAATTGAAACAGTAAATAGTCATGATAAAGTGAACGTCGGTGATCAGACTTACTTTGCTTATTTTTCTTGAAATAAATGGTCCAATGTAATGCTTGCATCTGTCTCGACATATTGAAATGTGGAGAGTAGAGGATGTCCTTCAACAATGTCCATCGGTTGGTCCTTACTCCTCAACCCAAGTTATAAGTTAATATTAAATTCTTCTAAGTAGCAAATGTTGTCTTCAGAACAGCTCACGCTGTCGAAGACTTGGTACGTATCATCTGTATATTCTGATGTTTCTGTTATTTTGTCAACATGTCATTATACCTAAATAAATTTTAAATCCTTAAATCCTAACCTTGCGCAGAGACAGTATCAAAACCAATGAGACATATATGAGTATGAAAATACCAACGTATACTGTTTTTAGAGACTGTAACCGCTCTAAGCCGAACATCGCTTGTAAAGGTTAGGAAAAAATTAATTTGGAGAGCTCAACATCATTTCTTTAGAGCAAATTTATTACCCGTCTCGAGAGGGATACTTCCAGAAGAAATCCCAGGTTCACCCACCGTCCCGTGTCGTCCTCGTTAACCACCAAATTTCATCTCTCTGGGTGTAAATCCCTTCTACCGTTTCCCCCCTTTCAGTTGGTGGTTACATTCTCCCTTTGGTATACAAAGAGGTAAACCTTCCATTGACGCTAACAAAATAACACAAAATGTTTCTATAGATGCAATTTAGTATTTTAGTTTATTATTAAGGTTTATTAGTAAGTCTAGTCAAATATATTTTGTCCCATATTCACGATGAAATCAATGGTACATAAAGGTTCCACAATTAGTCACTCAGAACACGGGGAAAAACGGGTATCCTATGATGGGCAGTTGCAGATTCCACATAAGAGCTGACAACCCCCCTAGATTGCACAGTACACAGCCTCCGACAATAGAAAATAGATTTCTCCAAGCCGTTCTCACCGCCAGACGATCCGACCTAAGACGAAGATGATGGCACCAATGACCGCATTGCAGAACTAAAAACGGGAATGCTCGGAATACAAAATTCCGTTAACAAACCGACGGGCCGACTCAGCTGGATACCGAGGGCTGCTCAGCGGCCCAGTTTAATCGATGAACGTCTCACCAAACTCAAAGACTGTCTTACAACTGTAACCTTCCAACTGTAAGAGGTGCGTAATATAATATAGGCCAGAGAACCTGCAACCTGCGCGTGTGCTTTCACTTCTAATGCAAATGGTAACCTCACTGAACCGTTAGCCCAAAACCATCACAACCGAACACCAAAAACAACAGCAAAAAGGGAACAGTGTTCCTGATTCGACGATCACAACCTGTTCAACAACGGTCCTAACTTTTCCGAACACTTTAAAATCGCATTCAACGCTGAGGACAGACCGTATATTTCTCCATGCAGTCTACGAAAAAAACTGGCCTTCCTTACTGGCCGCCCAGTCTTAAACATCACCATCAGCGACAACGAAGCTTCACTATTGGAGTAGATACAAAACTTCAAAACGACACTATACTCTCCAGGACCAGCATATGTCAAAAGTCATGCACAATCATACCGCATCCAACCAACTTCACGCGTTCAAGTTTGATATACATTGAGAATCTCCCGAGGAGCAAGCTGATGAGTTTATCACAGGACTCGTACAATACAAGGACCGTGCGGACACAGCAAAAATTGTATAATCCATAACACCAAAAAGAAACAGCACCACAGCTCTTTCGTTAAAACTCAAGTGTCGTACCCTACCAAAAAAACATAGACATACCTTTTCTTGGCACTAAAACCACGGTACCCCTTTTGCCAAAAGTCCGATGCGTTAATTGCTTTGAATGCCAGAAATACTGACATACGAGCAGAGATTGTCATGGAAGGCAAAGATGCTCACTTTGCTCTTAAGATGACCATGACAAACAGGGTGATACCCAGTCATGCCCATTCAGTGAACCCCACTGTTTTCAGTGCAAAGTAAATGTTTTTTGGGCACAAAGACTTCCCCAAGACCAAAAACAAAAGAGAAATTCCTCAATTCCAGGAAAATCACAAGGTCGGTCGACGAGAAGCCATGCACTCGATGCATTTCCCCAGGCTAACTCTCTCACACAGGAGAAAAAATCAGCACCATTCCCCACCCACTTCCTCATTACGCTCATAGAAAGCAGTGCAAACAAATCTGCTTCCTCAACGAATCCATTTACTAAAATGAATTCACTCGCACAAATACTAGGAAGCAAACCATAAAGCGTCCACAGATAAAGATTGAAATATCTAACGTAGGTCGTAAAACTCAAACAAAGTACACCTGTACAAAAAATTACCCGTCTAAACAAACACAACGTAACTGTTGAACTACATCGGTTCTTCCATGCAACGAAACGAACGAAATACACTTCCTGCTATGCCCCTACAACTGACTTGAACGCCTTTGCAGCTGGTCAAGCGAATGATTACGGAGTTCCCGAGGATTCTCTTACTACATGGATCACTTCACAAAACTTTCGATCCACAGCATACCATATTAAATTCCCAAGGACTGACGCACCGGAATTCATAGTAATCCCGGGAGTACATGGGAAAACAAAAACTTGCCGAGTTGCAACATTGCTGCGATGTGCAAGATATAGCATGAATACGACCACGTCATCAAACGCTGCAAGTCGGACACATCTTAACGTTGCAGTCGGTGTGACAGTGAACATGATAAAATAGAATCCTTAACGTATGTTATCGCTCATAGATGGAATCCTTAACGTATATTATCGCTCATAGATGGATTCCTTACCGTAAATTTTCGCTCATAGATAGAATCCTTAACGTATGATATCGCTCTTAGATGGAATCCTCAACGTATGTTATCGCTCATAGATGGAATCCTCAACGTATGTTATCGCCCATAGATAGAATCCTTAACGTATGATATCGCTCTTAGATGGAATCCTCAACGTATGTTATCGCTCATAGATGGAATCCTCAACGTATGTTATCGCTCATAGATGGAATCCTCAACGTATGTTATCGCTCATAGATGGAATCCTCAACGTATGTTATCGCTCATAGATGGAATCCTCAACGTATGTTATCGCTCATAGATGGAATCCTCAACGTATGTTATCGCCCATAGATAGAATCCTCAACGTATGATATCGCTCCTAGATGGAATCCTCAACGTATGTTATCGCTCATAGATGGAATCCTCAACGTATGTTATCGCTCATAGGTGGAATCCTTAACGTATGTTATCGCTCATAGATGGAATCTTTGACGTATGTTATCGCTCATAGATGGAATCCTTAATGTATGTTATCGCTCATAGATGGAATCCTTACCGTATGTTATCGCTCATAGATGGAATCCTTACCGTATGTTATCGCTCGTAGGATGATGTCGTGTGTGAAGCAATTACAAATTCAAATCAATTAACATTTTCCGCCCTAAATGTAAACAAAGGGAAAATTTGATTTTCAGAATACATTAAGAAGCTGTTTCGGATGAAAAAAAATAACGAAAATTCACCTAGCACTAAATTCTTAGTGGAACAGATCATCCTGTTTTATTCGTTACAGACTGAAAGCGTATTATCTTTTGCTACTGCACATACGCAATCTAGGCAGCTGCATGAGGCCTATCGTCACTCCCATACCTCACAGATGGGCTCTGTTACAAATAGCCTCCCCCCCCCCCTCCTTACTCTGTCATCAAGTATAATCGTGTGGGATCCCTTACAATAAAATGGTTCAGTACGAGGTAAAATAATTTGAATAAAGGATACAAAAACTAAAAATTACCTTGTTGGTCATTTATGGTTGGCGTTGAGCCCAATAACCATATCTCGGTAACCAACGGAAAGCAGTTTTGGCTCCATTGATATGTATTGATCCCCATTCTTGAATTCTTCTACTACATGTAGGGCAACTCCTGTAAAAAAATTTAATGAATTAGACTTAACAGGATAAGTGAAATGGTATTCTGAGTTTAGTATCCAAATGTTATAAACAAATCATGTAGGTTTAATAAAACTGTATTTTAACAATTATGTAAAACGTTGGAGCTACTCCGTGATCTAAAACCAATAATTTCCCAGCTGGTCTTATGTTAAAGGGCAACGTAAGCTGAAAAATAATTATGGACGCTGATCCCTAAGTTTTGGTAGCCACACCGTAAATTGTTTGCATATCTCCTATGCCAACTGCTGTCTACTATGCCAACTGCTGTCTACTCTGCCAACTGCTGTCCACTATGCCAACTGCTGTCTACTATGCCAACTGCTGTCTACTATGCCAACTGCTATCTACTATGCCAACTGCTGTCTGCTATGCCAACTGCTGTATACTATGCCAACTGCTGTCTACTATGCCAACTGCTGTCTACTATGCCAACTGCTGTCTACTATGCCAACTGCTGTCAAGTGAGGTTAGGTGATCGCTCGTTAGTAGACTGTAGAGTTCAAAACGTTTGTGTAAACTTCCGCTTATGTCAGTGATTGTCATGGGTGTTGAAGAGTTAGCAAGTTTTATGTATGGTTTTACTGTTAAAATATTTTTTTTAGTAGTATTGGATGAGTTGCTTCAACCATTTTCGTCTATTATAACGAATATTGAATACATCCACTCTAACATATCTACTACAGATCTGTGATGTAAGGTCCGCAGTCAACAAGATCTAGAATATAAACCATGTCTAAGGTACATAATTAGCTAAATATATATCAATGTAGGACAACATAGATCAAATATCAACGAATGCAAAAAAGGTTATCATACACTGACAAATACATTAATACCTAGACAACCTAACCTAACAGTCATCCTAACCAATAGTTATGTATTTTTATTCGAGTTTGATGATTATGTATGATATTGATATGTATGAAACTCTCCACTTGGGCTGTATATTCAACATATCAAAAGCAGTTTGATTACATTTCTCCAAGTTGATCCAGCAAATATCCTCTTGCCGATGTTTAGATTCCAGAATTTTTATCGATATCTGTTACATGTTTGGATGAGACTCAGCAGGAAGGATCCAAGAGAACTAATGCACTTCAATTTGTGACAGTTTTTAAGTGTGGAACAGTTTCGCGCGATATTAGGTTCAAAGATCTAATCATCCTTACCAACTTAACCGATACTTATATATTTTCATTCAAGTTTGATGGCTATGTATGATATTTAGCCATTATTGTGTGCGATGTACATATCAAATCCCCTCCACACGGCTCTATTTTACGTAGCTCTTTTTTAATGTCACACACCAGGCATACGCATATACTTTTAACATGCAAATACAGAGGCGTTAGCGTCACAGTGTAGACACATGTGTCGACACAATACATATATACAGGGTCGTTAGCCTCACTGTGTCGGCACATGTGTCAATACCATGTAGGCATTTATTCACATTTTGTGCAAAAAAGAGTTACCATACACTGCCAGAAGCATTAATACCCAAACAACCTAGCCTAACCTAACCAACTTAACTATGAAGTATGTGTCATCGATCGAGATTTTTCCTGCATACATATGATACTTATTCATTGATTGATGATATATTCATATCAAAGCCCTCCACATAGCTTTACATTTTGATCTATCATTTGCAGTTCTGATATACACTTCCAATTTCGATCTACCGAATTTCATCCATTTTCATTTGCACATTACATCGTTTATTTTGATTGTTATACCTTTTTTCATTCTGCTTGATATTCAAAACCCATCAAAACCTAACATAACCTATTTACGGTATTCAGTCATTGTTATATACATATAAACCCTCCAAACGACTCTAAATATCACTTTACCATATATGTTATTTATTTCGTTGTCACTCTCAACCCATATTTGTTAGCAGAGAGGCCCCAGTTTCAAACTTGGATGGATTGAATGCTACAAGCAATTCAAATTTGTATCCAGTTCCATACAAGCGGACACATGGTCTCACACTAAGTTTTTCTTATTTTACTTCAATATCTCCACTTAACTCTACAACCTTTGATGACTTGCATCTCTGACTTGCCTTTCATTTCGTAGAATTTTCATATTCTTAACGATGACTTCGTTTCAAGATCTGATCGGACTCTGATTTACATCCTACCAATCTGTGAAACAACTATATCATTTAACTCGAGATGGGCTTATGGCATTATTTCACGCCATGAAACATATTCTTCTACTGATTTCGACAATTCGATGTTACCTCCGACTGACGCGATGTTCGCAATTCTTTGCTCAATCTTTGAGTTTAGGATAATATAATAATTTCATTGAACCTTAACATAGTTTTCTTAGTATTTATTGCCATTATTTACAGACCTTACTGGCATCTCCAATGACATCTACCTCGTTTTTTTATTTGAACCAGCATGGTTTATACATACAACCATAACCATTATCACTATATTTCAGTTTCCTCTCAAAATCTTTCATATTCTCTATCATGGCTTTGATGCGAATACCGAAAGCTGTTCCGTTCCCGTGAGTCCACAAATGTATTGTTTCTTCTTCTTGAACCCTACGTATTCGAATTTTCTCCAATTCAAAGTCATTCTGAATTTCATCATTGAGAACTGTTGCATACGATCCAGATTTTCTTTTGTTCATAGGTATAATTTGTTTTCCACTACATCAGCTTTATTACATGCATGATGATGATTTTTCCTCTTGGATCATATAAATTTCGAGATTTGCTTTCTTAGTTCCCCTAATCTTTGTTACATACCACTGTAGCGCGTCGACATCAGTTAGCCAAAGCCGACTTCCTCTTCTGCATTCATATATGAATGATATCTCCCACTCTTTTGATTCTTGTTTTACCCATTCTGAGATAAATGTTTTTTTTTTCAACACTAGTCAATATTTGTTTTATTTTGAGATACGAATATTCATTTGTGTTTATTCTATGACGAAACGTGTGTCTACGCTTGATCTCAACGTAACACTGACTCCATTCTCGGTATGCAGCTAGCTATTATAAGTTGCTTACATGTTGTTCTTCGCATAATATTTGGCCTAACATTGCTCGCCTACGTCATCCACTGTGTATGTATGTATGTGCATACGGTTGTGTACGTATGTGCATGTGTATGTTCAAGCGCATGTACGTGTTACATAAGTAAAAAAATACGTATAACAAAAATTCAAAATTCAAAATTTAGATAAAATTTCCATTTTTCGAGGGATGACAGAGTCAAGTCAGTCTATTGAAGTGATAACTTGGCAAATTAAGTCGGGTGTTTTTCCTCGAAAAATTTGAAATTTTATCTAAATTTTGAATTTTAAATTTTAGTTATACATTTTTTGACTCATGTAACTCGTACATACGCTTGAACATACACATGCACATACGTACACAGCCCTATATACATACATTTATACACAGTTGGTGACGTAAGCGAGCAATGGTAGGCCAAACGTGTTGCGAAAAACAACATGTAAGCAACTTATAATAGCTAGCTGCATACCGAGAATGGAGTCAGTGTTACGTTGAGATCAAGCGTAGACCCAAGTTTCGTCATAGAATAAACAAAAATGAATATTCGTACCACCGATTTTATTTACAAGTGTTAGAAGAAGAAATCTCCGAAGATGATATGAGTCGGATCAAACAAACATTGACTAGTGTTGAAAAAAAAACAGTTATCTGAGAATGAGTAAAACAAGAATCAAAAGAGTGGGAGATATCATTCACATATGGATGCAGGAAGAAGGAAGTCGGCTTTGGGTAACTGATGTCGACGCGTTACAGTGGTATAAAACAAAGATTAGGGGAACTAAGAAAGCAAATCTCGACTTCATCATTTCTCAATGATGAAGTTCAGAATGACTTTGAATTGGAGAAAATTCGAAAAGTTAGGGTTCAAGAAGAAGAAGCAATACATTTGTGGACTCACGGGAACGGAACAGCCTTCAGTATTTGCATCAAAGCTATGATAGAGTATATAAAAGATTTTGAGAGGAAACTGAAATATAGTGATGATCGGTATGGTTGGATGTATAAACCATGCTGGTTCAAATCAAAAAACGAGGTATATGTCATTGATGATGCCAGTAAGGTCTGTAAACAATGGCAATAAATACTAATAAAACTATGTGAAGCTTCAATGGGATGATTATATTATCCTAAACTCAAAGATTAAGCAAAGAATTGCAAACATCGTGTCAGTCGGACGTAACATCGAATTGTCGAAATCAGTAGAAAAATATGTTTCAAGGCGTGAAATAATGCCATGAGCCCATCTCGAGGTGAATGATCTAGATGTTTTACAGATGGGTAGGATGTAAATCAGAGTCCGATCAGATCTTGAAACGAAGTCATCGTCAAAAATATGAAAATTATACGAAATAAAAGGCAAGTCAGAGATGTACGTCATCAAAGGTTGTAGAGCCAAGTGGAGATATTGAAGTGTAATAAAAAAAAACATAGTGCAAGACCATGTGTCCGTTTGTATGAAACTGGATACAAATTTTAATTACTTGTAGCATTCAATCCGTCCAAGTTTGAAAATGGGGCCTCTCTGCTAACTAATTTGAGTTGAGAGTGACAAAGAAATGAATAACATGTATGTTAAAGTGATATTTAGAGTCGTCTGGAGGGGTTCATATGCATATATCAATGACTGAATACCATACATAAGGTTAGGTTAGGTTATGATAGGTGTGAATAACATGTTAAAGTGATGTAGAATTGTATCAAATCAAAAATAATATTAAATATCTGTAACATTCAAACCATCTAAGTTTGAAAATGGGTCCTCTCTGCTAACAAATTTGGGTTGAGAGTGACAACGAAATAAATAACATATACGTTAAAGTGATATTTAGAGTCGTTTGGAGGGCTTCACATGTATATAACAATGACTGAGTACCGTACATAAGTTAGGTTAGGTTTTGATGGGTGTGAATAACATGTAAAATCAAGAATCATATGAAAAAAGGTTTAACAAATGGATGAAATTTGGTAGATTGAAATTGAAAGTGTATATCAAAACTGCAGATGATAGATTAAAATGTAGAGCTATGTGGAGAGATTTGATATGTTTATATCATAAATAAATGAATAAATATCATATGTATGCAGGAAAAAGCTCGAACGATGACACATAATTCATAGTTAAGTTGGTTAGGTTAGGTTAGGTTGCCTAGGTATTAATGCATCTGGCAGCGTATGGTAACCCTTTTTTCACAAAATGCGTGTAAATGTCTACATGGTATCGACACATGTGCCGACACGATGAGTATAACGCCTCTGTATAAATGCATTGAGTCGACACATGTGCCGACACAGAGAGGTTAACGCCCTGTATATATGCATTGTGTCGACACATGTGTCTACACTGTGAAGCTAACGCCTCTGTATATGTATGTAAAAGTATATGTGTAAACCTGGTGTGTGACATTAAAAAAAAAATACGTTAAATAAAGTCGTGTGGAGGGGATTTGATATGTACATTGCACACAATACATAACCATCAAACTTCAATGAAAATATATAATTATTGGTTGAGTTGGTTAGGATGACTAGATCTTTGAACCTAATAACGCGTGGAACTGTTCCACATTTAAAAAGTGTAACTAATTGAAGTGTATTAGCTCTCTTGGATCCTACCTGCTGAGACTCAACCAAACATGTGACAGAGATATCGATAAAAATTCTGGAATCTGAACATCTGCAAAATGATATTTGCTGGATCAAATTGGATAAACATAATCAAACTGCTTGTGATATGTTAAATATACAGTTCGAGTGGAAAGTTTCATCCATATCAATATCATACATAAGCATCTAACTCGAATAAAAATGCATAAATATTGGTTAGGATGACTGTTAGGTTAGGTTGCCTAGGCATTAATGTATTTGGCAGTGTATGATAAACCTTTTTGCATTCATTGATATTGATCTATGTTGTCATATTTTGATATATATTTAGCTCATTATGAACCATAGACATGGTTCATATCCTAGATCTTGTTGACTGCGGACCTTACATCACAGTTCTGTAGTAAATATGTTAGAGTGGATGTATTCAATATTCGTTATAATAGACGAAAATGGTAGGAGCCACACATACAATATTATAAAAAAATCTTATTCTAATAGTAAAACTATGCATAAAACTTGCTAACTCTTTAACACCCATAACAATCACTGACATATGCGGAAGTTTACATAAACGTTTTGAACTCTACAGTCTACTAACGAGCGATCACCTAACCTTACTTGAAATTAATCGATATACTGGACTTGTAACAGGCTAAGTGAAAAATATATATATGTAGGCACACAATCTGCTAGAAATTGGAAAAACTACAGAGTCAAGTGGATAGATTTGATAAGACTAAAGCTTAAATCAATGAAGAAATACCTAACATAAGTATGAAAACGTGGGAAAAAATCCTTGGTTAGATTAGGTTAGGATGAGTTAGTTTTACGGCCAACATCACAAACATTTGGTGAAAAATGCTATAGTGGATATTGTGAACGCTCAAATAAGTCAGATATTCTGAATTGGAACACAATCTCATAACAAAGCGTGAATTAATCGATAACTTCTGAGTGAACAACTGTAAACGTATCACAAACATTATACAAGTAAGACCTGCTGGAATAAGCATCTAGTAAAGACATGCGAGCGGATAACATAATTGAGATGTACATTAAATTATTGATGAATTTAAACACTAACACTCTACACAAATCCGATAGATTAACTCTCCAAGACGACATGGAACCGGAGTCGAGAGGTAAAATATATCAATATTTTGGATCATTACATCCCAATAACCGTATTTTATACCCAACATTCCATGAAATTATGTGAATTTATATCAAACTCAAATATTTTCCTAAGAAAAACAATTAAAACATGCAAAAACAACTATAAAGTAGCTAAATAAGATTCTCTACTCTACTCTAAGCAACAATGATAAACTATTATGTACGGTGTAGCCTACCACACCCAGATGATAAATCATACTCCAATATCCCACGTGATCTGGTTCATGACTAAGATCGTATACTAATAACAAAACCGCCATACCGAAAATATCTGACATTTAACATTGAGTTAATGCAAATAATGTTATTTTTTACTAAGATACCTGTTCAAATCTATAACAAGTTTCCAGACCTAACTTATGCTGTGCCTCTAGCAGGACAAAATACAAGCTCACCGTGTCGTAACAACGAACTCTACAAGGCTTTACTAGGTCATTTTTCAGCAATCTACCGCTGATATATAACAAATTTAGAGGGAACACCCAGACACGGTACAGTACCTCAGACGTACCATGCATGTGATTAGTCCGTCATCTCTGAACAACGTCAAGCAAAGTCACATCCTGGACATAATCAAGAATCTATAGATAGGTAAAGTTGTCAAGAATGGGACTGACATGAGTCCTTAAGAGTGTGGCCAAAAAAATCTGGGGATCTGTTCACTGACGACCTAAGTAAATCACTTTTACGATTAGCAGCTTGTCAGACATCCACAAGAACTTACAAATTACGTTGAACTTGGACGAACTCCAAATGACAACCAAAGAGAGTGAACCACCTCTACACCAGGACCCCATCATCCAGTAAATCGTCTTCTAAAACGTTACACTAGACACTTGCTAGAGTTCAATGACGAAATTCAACAAAGATGCAGTACGGACTTATACCTCTTAAACAGACATTCCTATGATTATCGTGGAAAAATCATGCAACAACAACAACAACTATAAAAATTGCCAATTAAGATTCTCTACTCTGCTCTAATTCACATAAAAAATTGTAATACACAATGGTATCCAACATAGAAAATCGGTCTACTTACACAAATAAGCATAAGCACATCGAGCTTTTGCCTAGGGGACTCTTTAACTCCTCCTAAACATTGAAGTATGGTTTTACAATAAACATACAATAAGCTAACAGCAAGACAGATTTGAAACAAATGGGATCTTCTACATCTATAATAACGACGTCAAACATTGTACCAGGATGTAAGAAGATACACTAAACACTAAAAATATACAACTTGTAACTAAATTATACCTGAAATAATGTTCTACATTGCAGATACAAACGTAATATATTCCGAAATTGTGTTTAATCCCCAATACCTTGCATCGAAGATGTAAATTGTACAGAGAACACACAAAAACTGAAAACACATACTAAAGCGGTCAGGATGTATTAAAAAAAAAGTTATGCAATAACCGACCAATTATGCCTGAAAAATTAGGCTACATGAAAGATGCATACCTAAAATAACCTAAAATCCTATAACTGTATGAGATAACTATTCGAAATTCCAAAAAACACTACAAATTCAACATAAATCAACCGAACATTACTAAGTATACATAACACAATATTATAACCCACAATACATCCATATCGTTCAGTATTCTCGCTATAGGGCCTCCAACGATACTCGCTATACCAAAAAAATCGAGATAAGACCACCCGAGCAGTCTACATACGCTTGATAACGAAACATTTGGAACATGGTAATACCGATTATTCTAATTCAAAATTGAAAATGCGTTTTGGGGTACACAGAATCTTCTAACAAAGTTGCTGTATCAATCCAATTACAAACATTAACTCGCCAACTGCCAGACTAATAAACAGTACTATTCCTATAGATGTTATGTACAAATGAATTAAATAGCTGGGAAAACACAAAACATCGCCTAAATTCAATATCAAGCAACCAACCAACTTCCGAATGAGTCAATTATGCTCTTGGGGGAATCTCCTTTGGAGGAATGTTTCTGTCACCTGTTAATTTTATATCTATTTTCCTTCAGCGGATAGCTCACACAATAGAAAAATGAATGAAGGAGTTCCTGCATAAGTAAGTAAAACATACCGCAAAGGTACTGATAAAAACAATCGCAGAAAATAAAAACAAACTAATTGAATCTATGCCACGTGTAAATTGATCAATATCGAACGACGTAGAAATGATACCAAGGTTGGAAAAAATCATCATGAAGGTGTCCGGAAAGTGTGGTCTTTTTAATCAATAATACTACTTGTAAATTATTATGTACCTGTTCGATTTAATATAAAGAAAATAGCCCTATAAATGTATGTTGTCAATATCCGAAACATCCAGAGGACCCAATATTGAAAATGCATATATGCAACATGACATGCAACGAAGTTACAATACAATATACCCAAACATTAAAATGCTAATACCCTTATGTGAATAAAATTATTCCAAAAGCTATCAATCTGTCCGGTTGCTAAAACCCCTTCTTTCACGCTGCCTGCCTTCCGCCCGCTGACTCTAGATTGCATGCATTGCACGGTTGACTTCCGCCCCTGCCCCACCGCTAATCAACCCTTATCTTATTCCTTCACTAATTCGGTCAAAATTGGTTCCGACCCTCATGTTCGCTCCATGGTCGCCCCTCAATTCGCACGCGGATAAAACTGCCTTGGCCTCCCCCTACCCCCCATTTATGGTCACCCCAAGGTCGCCCCTCCTTACGCCGGACGATAAAACTGCCTCGAATTGCGTTTCAGTGAACTATCTACTACTAACATGCATACACACTACTACAATGTGAGACATTCAGAGATGCGTTGTTAAGATGCGGGTGGTGTTAGCTGTATTTGTACGCTTTAAGGAAAATAATGTACAGCATGCTGAATGCGAGAGATCGAAAAATAACTTAAATAACGTTCGAAATACCTAAAACACAATCTCTGATGGATCATTCAGGGAGTTACAATGTAAAGCAATAGGCCCCTTGTAAAACGCCTATTATATATATCGGTAGCTTTTCACTCTGTCTGCTGAGCTGTTTCACAGGAAATTCATTGATCAATAGGTTAGCATCTCATTTTGCATGAAAAGGCTTGTATGGGGATGTGTTCGTATATAGGATATGATAAAAAAAAACTTCTTGCACCATTGCCCTGATCGCCTTGAAATCTCAAAATCGATGCAGGCAGGCGGGTGTCATCGTGATCTCAATCATTGGTCACAGGTCATTTTGGTGGGATTTCTACAGGACATCTGATGGAGTTTAAACACTGTAAGGCTACATTCGGTTACCAATGGTAAAGACTGCGTTAGTGGCTGACCGGTTACATTATAATAAAACTTTATTATCTATAACCCCAAACTCATCATCATATGGGAAAAAATGAATTTTTAACCCAAATAAGGCTGAAAGAATATCGAATACAATTCTGTTGTAAGGTATAAGCACTAAGTAAGAGTTTACAAAGAGATACGTTTAATTTCACCTACAACTTAATGCTATGGATTGTATGTATTATATATTTACTTACCGTGCACGTTGTCTCTTTTGTTCAGACGCAAACCACGTCTTGAGGCACGTACTGCAGCAGACGTGGTTGCATTCAAGAGAATAGCTCAGTTCCTGGACCTGGAGTAGATCTTCATGACATATCTGACAGATGGAATCTGTAGAGCGATGTATCAAGTTCGAATGGGTGACACTTTCGATCTCACGCGTTAGCGTAAAGTTCACTGTTGCCAACCTACTCGGAGGAGGGATATCAAGCTTCACTACTAACGGTAGATATCTATCCAGTGGTAAATCATAATTTTTTTTCAATTCGTCCCACGGTACCATTTTTACATGGAAAGTATCAATTAAATTTTCCGGAAGGGGAGGACAAGGTGCAAACTTTAAGGTCAGCACATTTATTATCCTTTCAATTTGTTCTTTGATTGTTGTAAGGCATAGAGAATATATGAGTTTATTATCACTGTGTTCAGGTCGATCGAACGAATATTCAACTTTTGATATGACATTTTTGATGTACGCAAGAATCTCATCAAAACAAGCAGGAAAATTCAGTGCAGAAATCACTTCTTTTTTCGGTGCAGTAACTAAAGTTGCCAGAGGTTCCCAAGAAGCAAGAATATCTGAAATTTTACGAAGGGACATTTGCAAGTCGTCATCGGATTCTTTCCTCTGCTCTTCTTTAAAACATTTTAGGATTTCGACAAAGACAATCTGAAGACTAGATAAACCTGCAACGTCATACTGTGGAGATTCTTTTGCAAATGCCTCTCTAACACTCTGGCAGACGTGTTCTATGATTTCTCCTGAAGTGGAATCTTCGAATGAAAAAGGCATCTGAATTTCTTGCCTCTGAATCCCTCAAATTCCCCTGAAACCTGGAAAAAACAGAAAGGGGTACACAGTAGCAACAAACAGTAAAATCAAGCACCAAGGGTCGGTATACAGATCCTTTTTTTTTCTTTTGAGAGAAAATTTACATGAAGCCAAGTCCCGCGCTAATTCATGAAAGCTCAAAATGGTAGAGGAAGAAATCGCCCAACATGAATTCTAAATTCATAAAATACTCAGAGTCAAGTGGAAACAGCGATGGAAGATGACACTGTAAAGTCAAGTGGGAACAGTGATGGAAGATGACACTGTAAAGTCAAGTGGAAACAGCGATGGAAGATGACACTGTAAAGTCAAGTGGAAACAGCGATGGAAGATGACACTGTAAAGTCAAGTGGAAACAGCGACGGAAGATGACACTGTAAAGTCAAGTTGAAACAGCGATGGAAGATGACACAGTAATGTCAAGTGGAAACAGCGATGGAAGATGACACCGTAAAAAAATCACACGTACAACGTCTGAAAATCTTATTATAGGTCTGTTTTTAAAACAAATTTTCCGTCGCGGGAGTTTTTTTTCAGTCAAATAACTGAAATTTTCCTAAATTTTCTAAATATTGGAATATTTGCTAGTGCGAATTTGACAAGCAGGTAATAAAACTTGCCATCACACGCATGAAAGAGTGCAGGAATGCATCACACACTCAGTTCTTGCAAGACTGCATTCCAGTAAAAGCGACCGATGTCTTCACGCTGTTGCTGCGGAACTCAAACTGTACTCAGATCATTGCAAGCTGGCAATGCTTGGCAAATCTATGCCAAAATATAAGTCATATTGCATTTAATACGTAGGAACTGTAAGAAAGTACTGATAGTAACAAAATATTGGCAGTAAGTTAGACAACAATTCCGGGGTCTTCTCTCGACCATGGAATATCACACGGCTTCTCGTAAATAAAAGATTTGTATTGCTATCTGCTTCATCAAAGCCACTTGAAATAGTTATTCAAAACAGGCATGGCGACTGTCCGAGAACAACGCTCAATCCATTTGGGTTCAAACATCATCAGCATGGGACTGCATTGGCAATGTTTACGTAGAAGCAAGCAACTGATGCTTTCTCAGGCAGAGTCGCTAATGTGCCAAGATTTCTTGGGTGCAAAAAATATATATTTTCTAGTGTAAATCATCTGCCACTGTTCAAAAAACGTACAGAAAATTGGAAGCCAATTCACCTTGTTCAGCTATTATAGTATTGGTACTAGCAGCAAGAATAGGAAACGCAATAGGGAAGCTCAATATCAAACCCGTTTAGAACAACTTGAAAAATAAGGCCGGGAGGCCTCCTCTCGCCTCTCTTATTCACTGTGTATGTAGACAGCTTACATGATCGGCTAAGCCATGTCGGGTGTCACTTTGACGGCTCCGGTGTTAACGCGATTAGCTTCTGGCCCCACATGTCGATACTCTTTAGATGATACTAAATATATGTGAGACTGAGGCCACGAAACTAGTCATCGAGTACGATACTAGTAAACCTTGGTGTAAGCAGGTCAAACCACGAACCTAGAGGTTCTAGTACAGAACGATCGGTGTACTAAACGAGACCTTGCTGGAATTTGTTGACAGTTGCCCTTACTTGGGCATTTAATAACAAACAGCCTGAGTGATGGTGGTGGTGCAGAAGGGTGTTTCTTTATGTATGTACTCACGTTAGAAGAGGACATAGGATGTATCTGTGCGCATGAATTGGAACGCTTGACATTAGCCTATATACTCTTCTCGACATTAGCCTATATACTCTTCTCGACATACGCCTATATACTTTTCTCGATATTAGCCTATATACTCTTCTCGACATTAGCCTGTATACTTTTCTCGTGCCCGTCACTCCTACTGTCAACACGTGTGTTCTTAGGGTGCGTACTTTAAATATTTCGGTAGAAATGTCTGATTAATCTTGTTTCTTTGTAACCATTATTGTATCATCGAGTGACTCGACAAAGAGTTTTATAATATGTGTTATTTATAATTTGTAATATCCTATGAAACTCGACATCAGTCGACACAACATAAGCGAAACATAAAAGAAAAAATGTTGTTTCAACAATCATTAGAATGCTTGGACATTTCGGTTTAGAAAAGCCTACACCTCATGACAGCTTTAAACGAATTCAGCGCGAAATGTTTCAGTCGAGGTCCAATTATCTTGTTCATTTAGGAATCCGTCCATTTAGTGTACCCATCGATTATACACAGAGAGAAATGTATGGTAATAGATACATGTATATCGTAAATTCAACATGACGTGACTTATTGAATTTTCTCCAATAAGATTTTCCTTTTGAATTTACATATTTTGTACTGTTGAATTTAAATGATTTCGTCATGTAACTATTACATGAAGGCTAGAAACAAAAATTAGCTTTTCCTTATAAAATTATTCATAAACTATACTTTTCAATAAATGATGATCGCTTGGTATTCATTCAAGGTTGAAAGCGGTACACAAGCTTGAGTTTCTGATGATATCAAAAGAGGTAAAAGTTCCGTGACGAGTGGGGTTCGAACACGAGTCTCTGTAGCCATGAGTTGGAGACTGATAG
>SDVV010003645.1:0-21108 GCA_016164225.1 Gammarus roeselii | reverse complement strand
ATCCACGAAGGCCCAGAACACATCCTTTCCTTTGGCAAGGTACTTCTCACATACCTGTCTCACTGCAAATATCTGATCGGTACACCCTCTACCACTCCTAAAGCCACACTGTTCCTCTCCAATTACGCAGTCCGTACAGTCTTTAATCCTTTTGATCAGCACTCTCCCGTACAACTTACCAACAACACATAACAGGCTAATACCTCTCGAGTTGCAGCATTCATTTTTATCTCCTTTGCCCTTATATAGCGGAACAATGCAGGCACTGCGCCACTCACTCGGTACCACGCCTGCCGCAAAACACAAGTTCAGTAACCTCACCAACCATTCGACAATCGTTACTCCACCCTTCTTCAGGCACTCGGTCGCAACTCCAAAACAGTACCAGTACCAGTACCAACTCAAAACAGTACCAGAGATAATCTGGCAACAGAAAGAATTCTATTGGAACCCCTGCCATTCAATCCTGCGGACCCTGGTCTGTCAGCTGACGTGCCAGAGCATTTACTGAACTTGAGGCGGTGGAGCTATTTCTTCCCCCTAGGTTCTTTGAGACGACGGCTGAACACTCGAACATCTACACGAGGAAGGTTTTTGGCCTGGCCGCCCCCGTACCCAAAGATGATACTGTTGTAGCGTTGGACTCTAAGAACGAGACCCAAGAAGTGCATGTAGAAGAGCCGGAGCCGGATGTCCATTTTTCTGAAGAACCAGTGACACCTTTTGCAGAGGAAGATACGCCTGAGGATCCACAGGAAGATGCCAGACTACCGGAAGTACCTGTGACACCTACTGCAGAGCCACGTCGCGTTCCAAAGAAGCGAGGGACTCCAAAACCTCCATCTCCAGTAATAGCTGACGAGATCCGAGTCTTCTTTGGTATTCTCCTGCTGACGGACATACTTCCTACGATTGAGCCAAAGGATTTATGGGGCTACGACAAACAGACACGGAATCCCATGATTGCGGAGGCAATATCTTACAAACTTTCTGAGACCATTCTGCGTTTCTTGGACTGTGTTGACTGGGAGACCTTGCCTCCCAAGAAGCATCACCTCTACCCTATTGCTCGACTGCTACCAATTATCGACGCTTTGTCTGAGAGTTCAGCCAGACTCTATAAGCCGGAGTCAGAGAGTTGTCAATCGATGAAGGCGGGATGCCTTTCAAGGGGATGAGTATGTGGCAGCTGTATAACCCAAGCAAACCGCACAAATATCACATGAAGACGTTTGAGCTTGTTGAGACGGTTCCTGGCTACATCTGCGGTTTTATTGTGCACGGTAGCCATCTCATGAAAGTGATCAATGAGATCGTTCTTTCCCAGATACAGGGGGTAGGATACAGTAGGAAAACTCATGGATATTCGTTGTATACGGACCGTTTCTACACTAATCCTAACTTGTTCCGGTATCTGCGTAATGTCATGGGAATCGACTACACAGGAACATGCCTTGAAAATCGCAATCAGTTCCCAGCTTTTCTTCGTTGTTCCACAAGACTTCGAAAACAAAGCACCCAAGATGGATTGATGGCCAGGTCATACTTCCGGGAGACTTTAGGGCAGCTGTTTCAATCAAGGCTCATCTGGCCATAGTGCAGTGGAGGGACAAGAAAGTAGTTACTATGTTGGCAAGTGAACATCAAACTCATCCTGTTGAACCTGCACCGTTCACTCGCCGAGGTAAATAGCAGCACCTAGCAACGTTGAAGAGTAAGAGAGCCAGCCGATTCAAGAAACCCGCCTGTGTCTTTGCTTACAACAAGCACATGGGCGGAGTCGACAAAAATGACCAGATGGAAGGTAACTACTCCTTGTGTCGCACGAGCCGCAAAATGTGGAAGAAGCTTGCCTTGTATTTTAAAAGTTACTGACTGACTGACGGACTGACTGACAGACTGATGAAGGGACTGACGTATTGGAAGCTGAATACATACATATAGCTAGGGACTAGTAAAGATAATCACAAATAGCAGAGAGAGTGCAGGATGCCAGATTAGGTTAGCGCGTAGACTGCAAGGGATCCATGGCTCGTCCATGACGGAGAGAAGATAATGATACACAAAAGAAATACAAGATGACAACAATTATAGGAAAGCTAGGTAAGTTCACATTGTTTTATTGTTGCTTTTATGCTAATATATGGTCATTTATTAATTATTTCCAATGTTCTGGTGAGTTCCGGTATTGAAGTTTTGCCTGTTTTTTTTTCTTCTAATTTCATTTTTTATATAAAAAATAAACCATTGCAGCTACACAGTTGGGTGTAGGGAACTATATATGGCTAAGAGCACGTTATTTATTATAAAACAAAACGCATGTCTCTATCTTTTTTCAATCAAAAGATATAGGTAAAAAAATCCATGATTTTTTTTCATTTTTTTTTTAACTTTTTTTCATAAATTGTGACCAAACGGTACGTCTTAGCGAAAAATGTCATGAGATTGATTCGAAAGAGCGCTGAAAAATCTATTAGATCACTACGATAGTTTATTTTTTGACAATAAAAAAAAATACGATTTTGACTTCGAAAAAAAAAAATTGACTTGAAATCTGATTGTGCTATTGGAAAGAGCATGAAATCTACATAAATTTTCGCTGATGCAGATTTGTTGTATGTCTCCAAACAAAAAAGATACGGTTGTGTAAAATTACCCAAAAATCAAGGATGTTTCTGAAAAGTAGCAGAGGGTGTAAGGGTTAGAGGCAAATTAGGTCCGCCCAAGTCTATTACAACGTACTGAGGAAGCTTCTAATGACAATAACAAGATGGCGGTTACTGACATCGAGTCTCAATAAAAAGTGAGTTGATTGTGCCATTTTTTGCCAACATACATCACTATGAATGTTTACATTGTTGAAAGTTAAGGGAAGCTATGAAGATGATGAACACCCACCCTCTTCACCACTCCGCCAACCTCCGGATCACTCCGCCACTCTTTGCATTCACTCCTCCATCCTCCGCACAACTCCGCCAACCTCCGTATCGCTCCGATAGTCTCCGCAGTCACTCCTCCACCCTCCGCACCACTCCGTCATCTTCCGTATCACTCAGATACTCTCCGCATTCACTCCTTCACCCTCCGTACCACTCCGCCACGTAATTACGTTTGCTTCGTGTTTAGTGCTCGAGTGACCGGAATGCCGCTGGTGGCGCAGCGCGCCAGGGCAGCCCTCCCCCATGGCCCCTCCAGCTTCCCGATCAAAGCGGGCGCGGTCACGGGGTGCTAAGCGGATTTCTAATAGTTTTGGTTTCACGCACGGCGATTTCTGCGCTGCCTAATGCGGCAAGCCCGGGCACTGGGGCTGGGGATTTGGGGAGAGAAATGGGTTGCATGAGGGACAGAATAGGATGCATGTTTGGAGAAATGGGCTGCATGGGAGGAAAAATGAGATGCGGATGAAGGAAATGGGCTGCATGAGAGAAGAAACATGCTGCATGGGTAAAATGGATTCAAAGAGAAGCAATATTAATGCGTGGGTGGGAGTTTTGCTGCTTGATTGGACAAAAAGGGCTGCTTGGGATGGGAGATGGTCGTTGTTGGTGCATTAATGACTTCTTACGTAAACCAATTGCTTACTCTGTACGAAAAAGTTTGGCTTTCTACTCGACGAAAAATTGTTTTTATGTGAATCAATGAACGACTTGAGAGCGGAAAGGAAGCGGAAGGCTGGCAAAAAAGTCGATAGCAAATAGTTTGGCTGTAAATGGATTAGACGCCAGGCGATTGGCTCATCTGAAGATTAGGAATGCAATTCGTGGGGGTAGAAAAGGAAGAACCAATTCCAAAGAGGGGCATGATTGGAAGATACTCCAAAAAAGGGATATGATTGGAAGAGACTCCAAAGAGGGACATGACTGGAAGAGACTCCAAAAAGGGATATGACAGGAAGAGACTCCAAAGAGGGACATGACTGGACGAGACTACGAAAAGGGATATGACAGGAAGAGACTCCAATGAGGGATATGACAGGAAAAGACTCTACAGATGGACATCATAGGAAGTGACTGGAAAGAGGGACATGATAAGAAAATACTCAAAAGAGGGACAGGATAGGAAGAGGCTACAAAAAGGGACATGGCAGGAAGAAACTTCAAAGAAGGACATGATAATAAGAGACTCCAAAGAGGGACATGATAGGAAGAGACTCCAAAGAGGGACATGGCAGAAAACGACTCTACAGATGGACATCATAGGAAGTGACTCGAAAGAAGGACATGATAAGAAAAGACTCAAAAGAGGGACAGGATAGGAAGAGATAACAGAAAGGTACATGACAGGAAGAGACTCCGAAGAAGGACATGACCATACGAGAGTCCAAAGAGGGACATGACAGAAAGAATCTTCAAAGAGGGACATGATAGGAAGAGACATCAATCGTGTTCTGGTAAATAAACCTGCTCGGAACAAAAAGTAAAAAGACGGCAGTTCAATCGGAAAGCGAGATTGGGTTCTGGAGGAAGTCTCGGAGAGCCGGAGTATAGAAACGATCTGAATATTTTCTAAAGCGATGATTGGAACGATTGATTCATTAACTTAAATGAGGTTTTGATGGGCATGTGGGTTTCAGACATTGGGAGGGAGATGTTGAGGCTGAACGTGCACTGCATGTAACGCGACCTGCAAGTCCAAAGTCTGCAGGAAATAACCCATAGCTTGTGTGTGCTGTTGGCCCTATCCAAGTGTTTGCATTATTCAGCGCTAGGCTCTGACTGGGCAGGCGTCGGTCGCAGGCTTACCAAAGCACCGGTACATCAGCAAGTCAGATGGGAGGCACGTCGGGAGCCGTTCGTGGGAAATGATCTGAGCAGTTACATTTCGGAAACAGTGCGGCGGAAACTTTTTCTGAACAACGGCATTTCAGGAGCCGCTCGTCGGAAACTGTTTCTAAGCAGCGGCATATCCTCAGCAATATTTGTCGGGAACTGTTTCTGAGCAGCGGCATGCCAGGAGCCGAGTGTTCGAAACTCTGAGGAGTGACGTGTCATGAGCCGTGTGTCTGAAAATCTCTGAGGAGCGGCATGTCAGGAGCCGTAAGTCGGAAACCCTCTGAACAGCGGCATGTCAGGAGCCGTGTATCGGGAACTGTATCTGAGCAGCGGCATGTCAGAAGCCGTGTGTCGGGAACTTCTCTGAGGAGCGGCATGTCAGGAGCCGTGTGTAGGAGACTCCTGTGTGGAGTGGCATGCCAGGAGCCGTGTGTCAGAAACTTCTCGGTGGAATGGCATATCAGGAGCTGTGTGTCGGAAATTCCTCTGTGGAGTGGCATTTCAAGAGCCGTGTGTCGGAAACTCCTCTGTGGAGTGGCATATCAGGAACCGTGTGTCGGAAACTCCTCTGTGGAGTGGCTTATCAGGAGCCGTGTGTAGGAGACTCCTCTGTGGAGTGGCATGCCAGGAGCCGTGTGTCGGAAACTTCTCGGTGGAATGGCATATCAGGAGCTGTGTGTAGGAAATTCCTCTGTGGAGTGGCATTTCAGGAGCCGTGTGTCGGAAACTCCTCTGTGGAGTGGCATATCAGGAACCGTGTGTCGGATTCACTGTGGAGTGGCATGTCAGGAGCCGTGTGTTGGAAACTCCTCTGTGGAGGGGCATGTCAGGAGCCGTGTGTCGGAGACTCCTCTGTGGTGTGGCATATCAGGAACCATGTGTCGGAAACTTCTCTGTGGAGTGGCATGTCAGAAGTTGTGCGAGGAGAGCGCAGTGTGTCTCCCATCAATGGTTAACTGCAACGTTTTCATTGTGTTGCAGTACTGAACCATAGAGAATAGAGAATGTCCTCCAACTATGCCCTTTGATGAGTGAGATCAAAGGGACACTTGTACACAACTCTTGGATATAAGTAAATACCAAGTATGTATAAGACTTGGTACGTTACATCTTTCAATTGGGATTTTCGGTAATTTTTTTAATTTGTCATTACACCGAATCAAATTATGAATCCTTAAACCCTTACTACGGTCCGAGGGGTGCACCGTGGAGGGGTTGCGTGGTCCTCGCGCCCTGCGTGTCAGTCGCCGCGGCACTCCAAGAGAGAGCACGATGGGGTGGAAGAGTAGGCAGGCTGATGGTTAACTGCGAATAAGCTGAGCGGTGGATGGCTTGTTACATGTGTAAACATGTAGCAAGTTGATCGATATCCCAAGATTAACTGAAGTTCAACGATATTCCCGTGATTCAATGAAGTTCATCGATATTCCCTAGATTCACTGAAGTTCATCGATATTCCCTAGATTCACTGAAGTTCATCGATATTCCTTAGATTCACTGAAGTTCATCGAAATTCCCTAGATTCACTGAAATTGAGCGATATTCCCTAGATTCAAACACAAGTAAAATTATTTGGAATAACAGCAAAAACAACCCTTTGATCGTCCAATTATTCATACATAATGACAGAATAAAAAGCTATTGCAAGATGTAATCAAAGAACCTCTGAAGTAAAGCGATGATTTACGCCGAGTAGAAGCCGGTGAGAAGGTTTGCAGTCTCGACCATGCACTATAGATCATATGAACCAAGCTACTACAGCTAATATCAGACATCGCAATTGCTGAAAACTGATGATTTGTAGTCGAAATGGTCTTCACGGCTGCTCGTACGTTTAGGTAATTCACCAGAGAGCTGCAATTAAAGAAGGCAACTCGAGCGGAGGAGTTGAGATAAATCAGGCCAATAAAACAGCAAAAACTTCTCGTAAATTCGGTTCCCGTTTTGTTGAGTCCGTTCGAGTGGTATCAGATCAGGCTGAGGGTGAGCGAAAGTCTGAGACATTCAGTTTGTTCGAATGCCAGCAGATCACTGATGAGAGTGAGCGAAAGTCTGAGACATTCAGTTCGTTCGAGTGCCAGCAGATCGCTGCTGAGAGTGAGCGGAAGTCTGTGACATTCAGTTCGTTCGAGTGCCAGCAGATCACTGCTGAGAGTGAGCGAAAGTATGAAACATTCAGTTCGTTCGAGTGCCAGCAGATCGTTGCTGAGAGTGAGCGGAAGTCTGAGACATTCAGTTCGTTCGAGTGCCAGCAGATCACTGCTGAGAGTGAGCGAAAGTCTGAGACATTCAGTTCGTTCGAGTGCCAGCAGATCGCTGCTGAGAGTGAGCGAAAGTCTGAGACATTCAGTTCGTTCGAGTGCCAACAGATCACTGCTGAGAGCGAGCGAAAGTCTGAGATATTCAGTTCGTTCGAGTGCCAGCAGATCGCTGCTGAGAGTGAGCGAAAGTCTGAGACGTTCAGTTCGTTCGAGTGCCAGCAGATCGCTGCTGAGAGTGAGCTGAGGTCTGAGACATTCAGTTCGTTCGAGTGCCAGCAGATCACTGCTGAGAGTGAGCGAAAGTCTGAGACATCTGTAAATATGTGACGTCACTAGCCGCAGGATATTTAAAGAACCATTTGAGGAAACAGGCACCTCTACATATATGTTCGTGGAGACAAGGGAAAGCAACTGTTCATTGCTCAGCATAAATACTAAACAACTCTCACATGGTGTAATTTCCACAACAAATATCCAATTCCCTTCGCTACTGGAGTGATAAACAAAGAAATATGATTTAGGAAGTTATGAGAAGCTGTCAAACAAGGCTTTGATAGTTATGATATTTTTTTCTATAAAATCAACTAAAGCTGGATTTGTTCTAGATCTATTTTCATTTTTTTTAAATAGACAACATACAAATAAACAAATAATTTGTGTTATAATTTAACCATTGATGACCTATAACAGTTTTTTGTTCAACTTCGACTCTTTTCTCACCTTCATTCCGCTAGCCGGTCAATATTGGCTCTTCGACTAGTCTCTTCAGTGTCCGCTTGGGTTGCGGTTAGCAAGGAAGGAGAACCCTTAGATTAACAAGGGGACTGGCGCAAATAGGAAGTGGCGCAAATAGGAACTGGCGCAAATAGAAACTGGAGCAAATAGGAACTGGTGCAAACATGAACTTTTGCAAATAGGAACTGGCACAAATAGAAACTGGCGCAAATAGGAACTGGCGCTAATAGGAACTGACGCAAATAGGAACTGACGCAAATAGGAACTGGCGCAAATATAGGACCTGAGCGGAGAGAAGCGGTGCTTAGTAGGCGTCTACGAATGCAGCAAAGCAGGTATGTATTGATGGGAATAATTCGGTTCGCTAAATGATGTTTGGTGTTAGGGAAGGATAGACCTTCAGCAATAACATAACGCCAAAGTTTCGCACTGGATATTTTTTTGCTTCTATTAACAAAGTTACTAATTCGGACTTGGTTGAGAGACAGTATGAAAACCATGAAGTGGAAAAAAAACATATTCGGATTAGTTAGCTGATGACTATAATTATTTTATTCGTGACATAACAACTGAAAGAGAAACATTTAGACAGTAAACAGAGGGTTTCGAGTTCTACATTCTAACACAGTGGAAGTGAATACAAAATTGTTTTTGGATCTATTATAACGGAGTATTACATGGTTATTAGTATTTCTTGTATAATGATTGTGTACATCCAAAAAAATCCTAATTGATTTAAATAGATCTTGATCATAGTTTTTGGGAAACATTTCGGGTGCGTTTAAAACCATTTGTTGGTTATACTAAGAATGAATGGAACAACGTGAAATAAAGGTTTTCATGGACAGATTGAGGGAGGAGATGATTTTATTTAGATAGAATGCCTACAGGCTTGAAAAAGTAGATGATATGCTGTCGATGGAATTTTGAATGTCACATTTTGATCACAATCTTCACCAATGATTTTCACGTGCTCTACCTTCTCTTTTAAATGTATTTTAGTGGTAAATACATTTCACGTCTATTAGAGAACACTATATACTTATTTTCCATTGAAACCGATTCGGTTTGCAGTACGCCACTCAATATCATGATCGGGGTCTTTGTTTATTGACAGTCAATTCGGTTATGGCGTTTGAGGGGATGTTAGTAGATTAGGTACTATCATCAGCAAGCAAGTAGATTAGATGCTAATGCTAAGTAGATTAGGTACTATCATCAGCAAGCAATGTACTGTATAAATAAAGAAAAAGGACGACGCGTTAACTACATCGGTAATATAAATTAAGAAGAGAAGGGGTTCTAAAATAGATCCTTGAGGAACACCATGACTAATATTGAGCATGGTAGGAGGTATACCGTTCAGAGTTGCATATTGTGTGCGGTTGAACTGATATGAACTGATGAAATACTCTATTCATTCAAGGGCTTCACACGAAGTGCGAAATAGATATAATACAATAAAGTTTGAATATATTATTATAAAGGTATCGCAGGCGATTTATTATAATTGGAGTTGGATTTTTAATTCAAACTGGTTTACACGAAGAAGGCTGTTTTCAATCAAGGAATTTGGAACAATTGTTTGAGGACTATTTTGTTCAAATATTATGGCAAACGAGGTAAGAACAAGAAGATGAACGATCACTATGAGTTCTATCGTCACCTTTGTGAACGGATGTCACTTCAGCAATTTGTGGAGGGTTAAAAACAAATCCTTGTTTTTAACCTGACTATTGAAGCTAGGATTGGAGATTATATATTAGTTAATTTATTTTTGATACTGATGGAGCAACTATTAATATTGCCCGATATATTTCTGAGAAATAATTGTTGAAAGGTGCTTTAAGGAGTAACTGGTGGAAATAGAAAGCAGATAACAAAATTATTGTTTGATAGATATTCAACATGATCGTTTTCATTGATGATAATACTATCAGCAATATCCTACCCTACCTTCACAAATTAATCATTAGGTATATTTGCTTTATCTTCATCTTTCAAGACTAGCTAAATGGATTGTTCTAGGATCTATGTATGTTATTAGTAGTAGGTATAGCACAGAAACGCAAATTAGTGAAGGAATTAGATAGGAATAAATGGAGATATTTTTCAGTCTAGGGAGTGTGCACCCCACATTTTCACGGACGACCGGAGTCAGACAGGCGGCTAACGGGTGACTCATTCTGATGGATGGACGGACAGCTTTGGGATAATTCCTAAGGTAAGTTATTAGGATATATATATTATTAGGCTTTTATATGTTTATAGGTTATATAAATAGATCGTTTACGCACGACGTTTGGTGTTCGCATTTCAATGCTGGGCATACTGCATTGCAATTTCGTTACATATCTTGTTGCATATGTGCAATTTCAGTGTGAATTTAGGATTTCTTTCGTGGTTTGAAGATTAATATTTTGAACATTTTAATTTTTATTGTCGTTCAATATGTATTGTATTATTATATATGTTTTTCCTTTTTAGATGGTTTTATTGGGGTACGCTTGGTCCCTAACTGTTGCTCGTTATATATATTTATACGATTTCTGGTGAGTGCGGTAGAGGAACAACCCCCTAGGCAGAAAGCTGGAGGCGCTCATAGAAAATTAGGTGAGCTTGCTCTTGCCTGTTCGTTGTCTTATAATTTTGTTTCCGTGATACGTTTGCTACGTTATGAGTGAATGGTTCGTTATATATTTTGTCTGGATTATAATTCTATATATTTTCTGTACTTATGTGTTTGTATTCATATCTGTTTGTGGTATATTTGACTCACTCGGAGGTTGTTTGGTGGAGTTTTTTTAGCGGTAGAATGATTGATACTAGCCTGATATTGAATGTAGGCTATGTTTTGTGTTTTCCATCTATTTATTTCATATATATATAATATCTATATGAATAGTATGGATTATTAGTCAGGTAGTTTGCGGGTAATGTATATATTTTGGCTTGATGCAACATCTGCACAGAGAATCTATCTACCCCATATTGCATTATCCAGGTTTTTACCCAGATATATCGGTGTTCCATTAACGCGGTATTCCAATAGCAATAATACCTGAACGATATGAATTTATTGTAAGTTATTAAATTGTGTGATGTATACCTAGTAATGATCGGTTGATTTATGTTGAATTTGTATTGTTTTCGGAATTTTGAATAGTTATCTCATACAGTTATAGAAATTTAGGATATTTTAGGTTTGCATCTTCCACATTGTTTCATGCATAATTGGTTGGTTATTGCAACATTTTTGGTATTTTACATGTATATATGACATTCTGTTACGATTTAGCAGTGGTTTGGTTGAAGAAGTGGTAATTTAACCCTGTTTTGGTGTGAGTTGGGGCTAATTTTATCAGATTTTGTATGTGCTAGACCGTATTTACGTAGAAGTCTTTCACATCATTTACTATAGGTTTTAGTTATGTCGCTCGTATGTCTTGATATCTTATACACATTAGTTGTTGTTTGGTTACATGCTAGTTCTTTCTCGCTCATCACGTTTTTTAGTATATGTTTTGGGTATGCTAGTGAATTAATCTTCTTGCTTTCTCATGACGCAAGCGTTTCAGTACATTTTCGTTTAGTTTTGGACGTTCTCTGTACAGTTCCCCTATTCATCACAATCTGTTTTTTTTATACAATATCGGAATATTAGGATATATTACGTGTGTATCTACAATGTAGAACACTTATTAAGGTCTAATTAGTTACAAGTTGTATATTATTAGTGTTTTATATATATTTTTTACATCCTGGCACAATGTTTGACGTGGATATTTATATATAGAATAGAAGATTTGTTACAAACTTGGTCTTGCTGTTGAGTATTGTATTTTTATCGTAGGACCATTCTTCAATATTTAGGAGGAGTTAGAGATTCCCTGGGCAAAACCTCGTTCTGTTTATGCCTATTTGTGTAAATAGACCGATTCACTATAATTGATACCCAATGTAGTACAATTTTATTGTCGGTTACAACATAGTAGAGAAATATGTACTTATTTTCTTATTGTTGTATGTTTTTTCCACGATAATCATAGGGAAGAATGTTGAAGAAGTGTGAGTCCGTACTGCATCTTTATGGAATTTTCGTCATTGATCCCTAGCAAATGTGTAGTTTAACGTTTAGAAGACAATTTACTAGATGGTTGGTCACGGCGTAGAGGTGGTTTCCACTCTCTGGTGGTCATTTGGACTTCGTCTTAGTTCAACGTGATTTTGAAGTTCTTTGTGGACGTCGGTCTCAAGTTCCATGGATTTGTTAGAGAGGTTATCCGACAAGCTGCTATTTGTTGTAGTGATTAACTTAAGTCTTCAGTACACGGAAGCCTAGCTTTTTATGACCACACACTCTCTGAGACTCATGTCAACACAATTCTTGACCACTGTATCTGTGTATGGATTCTTGGTTATATCTAAGGTGTGACTTTGCTCGATTTTGTTCGCAGACGATGGGTTAAACAGATGCAAGGTATGTCTGAAGTATTGTAAGTGACTGGCTGTTTCCTTCGAAATTTGTTAAATATCAGTTGTAGAATACTGAGAAGTGACCTAGTAAAACATTGTAGATTTCATTGTCATGACACAGTGGGCTTAGATTTGTACTACCAGAGGTCTAGGAATTTTGTTATAGATTTGAACAGGTATCGTGGTAAAAATAACATTATTCTCATGAACTCGGTGGTAAATACCAGATATTTTCGGTATGGCTGTTATGTAAGTATATGGTTTTTCATGAACCAGACCACCTTAGGAGTTGAAGTGCGGGATTATTCCTATTTTTATAAGATCAGTAGTGTTCATCGACATCGTGTATTGATTGACAATACACCTTTCCATAATTGAGTAGGATTTATCATCTGGGTGTGGTAGGATACACCGTATATAATAGTTAAGCATTGTCGGTTAGGCTAGAGTAGAAGATCTTATTTAGCTAATTTATAGTTGTTGGTGTATATTTCGATTGGTTATCATAGGAATATGTCTGTATTTTATATAAATTGGCTTAATTTCATGGAATGTTGGGTATAAAATACTCTTAATTGGATGTAATGATCCAAAATATTGATATGTTTTACCTCTCGACACTGGATTTGGATCCGGTTCATTGTCATCTTGGAGATCTAATCTGTCGGTTTTGTGTAGAGTGGTAATGTTAAATTTTTTCAATTATTTAATATTCATCTCAATTATGTTATCCGCTTGCACGTCTTTACTAGATGCTTATTCCCGCACGTCTTACTTTTATAAATGTTTGTGATCTGTTTGCAGTTTATACACCTAGAAGTTATTGATTAATTCAGGCTTTGTTATGAGATTGCGTTCTAATTCAGAATATATGACTTAGTCGAGCATTCACCAGATCCACGGTAGCATTTTTCACTTAAGGCTTGTGTCATCCTAACCTACTATTACCAAGGATTGTATATATTTTCTCCGTTTTCATACTTATGTTAGGTATTTTTTCATTGATTTAAGCTTTATCCTTATCAAATCTTTCTACTTGTCTCTGTAGTTTTACCAATCTGTAGCAGATTCTATGCCTACATAAATATATATGTTTTTCATTTGCTTGTCACATGTCCAGTAATTTCTTTCAAATTCAAGTAATGTTCGGTGATAGCTCGTGAGTAGACTGTAGAGTTCTAAGCGTTTATGTAAGCTTTACCGCATAGGTCAGGGATTGTTATGGATGTTGAAGCGTTAGCAAGTTTTATGTATGGTTTCAACTGGTAAAATAAGTTTTTTTTTGTGGTGTTGGATGTGTTGCCCCTACCATTTTCGTCTATTATAACGAATATTGAATAAATCCACTCTAACATATTTACTACAGATCTGTAATGTACGGTCCGCAGTCAAGAAAATCTATTATATATTCTATGTCTAAGGTACATAATTAACGAAATATATATCAATGTACGACAACATAGATCAAATATCAATGAATGCAAAAAGAGTTACCATACACTGCCAAATACAATAATACTTTGGCAACCTAACCTAACAGTCATCCTAACCAATAGTTATGTTATTTTTATTCAGGTTTGATGCTTATGTACGATATTGATATTTATGAAACTCTCCATTTGCGATGTATATTTATCATATTAAAATTAGTTTGAATTCATTTCTTCAATTCAATCCAGCAATTATCCTCTAGCAGATGTTTTGAGTCCAGAATTTTATCGATATCTCTGTTATATGTTTGGATGAGACTCAACAGGTAGGATCCAAAGAAACAAATTCACTTCAATTTGTTACACATCTTTTAATATGGAGCAGTTTTATGCGACGTTAGGTTCAAATATCTAGTCATCCTAACTATCTTAAACAATAATAATTTATTTTTATTCAAGTTTGATGGTTATGTACGATATTGAGTCATTATTTTGTGCGATATACATATCAAATCCTTCCACATAGCTATATTTTTCACGTTTTTTTCATATCACACACCATGTACACACATGAAAACTTCTGTACGCATTAACAGGGTTGTTAGCCTCACAGTGTAGGCACATCCACACATTTGTATGCATATACAGCGTCGGTTAACATCTGTAGCATTTTAACTCTGATCTATGATTTTTCCATTAGAACAAAGTCCCTCGTTTTTGTTACGAGATATTTAATGTGGACCAGCTTCACGTCATGTTATGTGAAAATAACTAATCATCTTAACCTAACCTTTTCTAACCAAAAATGATATATTATCGATCATCTTTTCATTCATACATATGTTACTTCTTCATCGATTTATGATATATTCATATCCATCATTTCCACTCCGTTCTACATTTTGATCTATCCTATGCAGTTTTTGATTCACACTTACAATTTTGATCTAGCAAATTTCATCCATTTGCATATGCAAATTACATTTAAGCATTTTAACTCTGATCTATGATTTTTCCATAAGAACAAAGTCCCTCGTTTTTGTTACGAGATATTTAATGTGGACCAGCTTCACGTAATGTTATGTGAAAATAACTAATCATCTTAACCTAACCTTTTCTAACCAAGAATGATATATTATCGATCATCTTTTCATTCATACATATGTTACTTCTTCATCGATTTATGATACATTCATATCCATCATTTGTACTCCGTTCTACATTTTGATCTATCCTATGCAGTTTTGATTCACACTTACAATTTTGATCTAGCAAATTTCATCCATTTTCATATGCAAATTACATCGTTCGTTTTGATTGTTATAAATTTTTCATATAATTCTTGATTTTACATGTTATTCACACTCATCAAAACCTATCCAAACCTAACTTTATTTATGGTATTCAGTCATTGCTACATACATATTTATACACATTTATTTCGTTGTCACTCTCATCCCATATTAGTTAGCAGAGAGGACCTATTTTAAAAACTTATATGGTTTGAGTGTTACGGGTAATTCATATTATTTTTGATTTTGACAAAATTCTACATCACTTTAACATGTTATTCACACCCATCATAACCTAACCTAACCTTACGTACGGTATTCAGTCATTGATATATACATATGAACCCCTCCATACGACTCTAAATATCACTCTAACATACATGTTTTTTATTTCGTTGTCACTCACGACCCGTATTAGTTACCAAAGAGGCCCCATTTTCAAACTTGGATGGATTGAATGCTACAAGTATTTCAAATTTGTATCCAGTTTCATACAAACGGACACATAGTCTCACACCATGTTTGTCTTAATTTACTTCAATAACTCCACTTGACTCTATAACCTTTGACAACTTGCATCTCTGATTTTCATTTCTCTTTCCTATAATTTTCATATTCATGACGACGACTTCGTTTCAAGATCTGATCGGACTCTGATTTAAATCATACCAATCTGTAACACATCTAGATCATTTACCTCGAGATAGGTTTCTGGCATCATTTCATGCCTTGAAATATATTCTTCTACTGATTGCGACAATTCAATGTTACCTCCGACTGACACGATGTTCGCAATTCATTACTCAACCTTTGAGCTTAGGATAATATAAACATTTCATCGAGGACATATATAGTTTTATTAGTTATTATTGGCATTATTTACAGACCTTGCTGGCATCATCAATAACATCTACCTATTTTTTTTTCATTTTAAACAGCATTGCTCGTCATCCAACCGTTCTTATCATCACTATATTTCAGTATACTCTCAAAATCCTTCATATACTCCATCATATCTTCGATGCGAATACCGAAGGCTGTTCCGTTCCCGTGTGCCCACAAATGTATTACTTCTTCTTGATCTTTAATTATTCGAATCTTCTCCAATTCAAAGTCACTCTGAGCTTCATCATAGAGAAATTTTGCATACGATCCAGTTTTCTTATGTTCTTATGTATAATTTGTTGTCCACTACCTCAGCTTTATCACAATCATGATAAAGATTTTCCACTTGGATCATAACAATTTCGAGATTTGCTTTTCTCATTCTCCCTATACTTACTTACATACGAATGTAATGCGTCCACATTAGTTACCCAAAGCAGACTTCCTTTTTTTTGCATCCATATAAGAATGATATCTCCCACTCTTTTGGTTCTTGTTTGTCCATTCTGAGATACCTGTTATTTTCAACACTAGTCAATATTTATTCGATCCGACTCATATCATCTTCGGAGATTTCTTCTTCCAGCACTTTTAAACAAAATTTTGAGGTATGAATGTTAATTTTTGTTTATTCTACGACGAAACGTGTGTCTCCGATTGATCTCAACGTATCAGTGACTCCATTCTCGGTAGCCTGCTAGCTATTATAAGTTGATTACATGCGGTTTTTCACAAAACATTTGGCGTAACATTACTCGCCAAGGTCATCAACTGTGTATGTGTATAGAGCTGTGTACGTATGTGGATGTGTATGTTCAAGCGTATGTACGTGTTACATAAGGTAAAAAATGTACAACACAAATTTTAAAATTCAAAATTTCAATAAAATTTCAAATTTCATGACGTGCGGGAATGAGCATCTAGTAAAGACGTGCAAGCGGATAACAAAATTGAGATGAACATTAAATTGTTGAAGAACTTTAACATTACCACTCTACACAAAACCGATAGATTAGATCTCCAAGATATCAATGAACCAGACCCAAATCCTGTGTCGAGAGGTAAAACATAGCAATATTTTGGATCATTACATCCAATGAAGCGTGTTTTATACCCAATATTCCACGAAATAAGGCGAATTTATATTACATACAGATATATGCCTATGATAACCAATCGAAATATACACCAACATTTATAAAATAGCTAAATAAGATTCTCTACTCTACCCTAACCAACAATGATTAACTATTATATACGGTGTATCCTACCACACCCAGATGATAAATCCTACTCAATTATGGAAAGGTGTATGGTCAATCAATACACGATGTCGATGAACACTACCGATCTTATATAAATAGGAATAATCCTACACTTCAACTCCTAAGGTGGTCTGGTTCATGAAAAAGCATGTACTAACATAACAGCCATACCGAAAATATCTTATATTTAACACAGAGTTCATGAGAATAATGTTATTTTTACTACGATACTTGTTCAAATCTATAACAAAATTCCTAGACCTCTAGTAGTACAAATCCAAACCCACTGTGTCATAACAATTAAATCTACAATGCTTTACTAGGTCACTTCTCAGTAATCTACCACTGATACATAACAAATTTCAAAGGAGACATCCAGTCACGTACAATACTTCAGACATACCTTGCATCTGTTTGATCCATCGTCTCTGAGCAAAATCGAGCAAAGTCACATCCTGGATATAACCAAGAATCTATACACAGGTACAGTGGTCAAGAATGATGCTGACATGAGTCTCAGAGTGTGTGTGGCCATTAAAATCTGGGCTTCTATTCACTGATGACTTGAGTAAATCACTACAACGAATAGCAGCTTGTCGGATTACCTCTCTAATAAATCCATGGAACTCAAGACCGACGTCCACAAGAACTTTCAAAAACACGTTGAACTTGGACGAAGTCCAAATGACCACCTAAGAGTGTAAACCACCTCTACACCATGACCCATCATCCAGTAAATCGTCTTCTAAACGGTAAACTACACATTTGCTAGGGATCAATGACGAAAATTCCATTAAGATGCAGTACGGACTTACACCTCTTGAACATTTTTTCTATGACTATCGTGGAAAAACATACAACTCCACTCGTCTGTAACCGACAATAAAATTGTACTACATTGGGAATCAATCATAGTAAATCGGTCTATTTACACAATAGGCATAAACAGAACGAGTTTTTTGCCCAGGGGACTCGCTAACTCCTCCTAAATATTGAAGAATGGTCCTACAATAAAAATACAATACCCAACAGCAAGACCAAGTTTGTAACAAATCGACTATTCTATATATAAATATCCACGTCAAACATTGTGCCAGGATGTAAAAAATATACATAAAACACTAAAAATATACAACTTGTACTAATTAGATCTTAAAAAGTGTTCTACATTGTAGATAATTACGTAATATATCCTAATATTCCGATATTGTATATATAACCAACAGATTGTGATGAAGATGGGAACTGTACATAGAACGTACATAACTAAACGAAAATATACTAAAACGCTTGAGTCATAACAAAGCGAGAAGATTAATTCTTTAGCATGCCCAAAACATACATTAAAAAACGTGATGACGAGAAAGAGCTAGCATGTAACCAAACAACAACTAATGTCTATAAGATACCAAGACATACGAGCGACATAACTGAAACCTATAGTAAATGATGTGGAATACTTCTACGTAAATACGTATAGTACATACAAAATCTGATGAAATTAGCCTCAACTCAGTCCAAAACAGGGTTAAATTAACATCTCTTTAACTAAAGTAACCACGGTTAAATCGTAACAGAATGTCATATGTACATATAAAATACCAAATATGTTGCAATAACATACCAATTATGCCTGAAATAATGTGGAAGATGCAAACCTAAAATATCCTAAATTTCCATAACTGTATGAGATAACTATTCAAAATTCCGAAAACAATAAAAATTCAACATACATCAACCGATCATTACTCGGTATACATAACACAATTTAATAACTTACAATGAATCCATGTCGTTCAGGTATTCTCGCTATTGGGATACCACGTCAATGGAACACCGATATATCTGGTTAAAACCAGGATAATGCAATATGAGGTAGATAGATTCGCTGTGCAGATGTTGCATCAAGCTAAAATATATACATTAACCAGCAAACTACCTGACTAATAATCCATACTATTTCAATAGATATTATATAAATTTGAAATAAATAGATTGAAAACACAAAACATAGCCTATATTCAATATCAGGCTGGTATCAAGCATCCCACCGCTAAAAAATTCCACCAAACAACCTCCGAGTGAGTCAAATATACCACAACTAGATAAGAATACAAATATATATGTACATAAAAATACATAGAATTTTAATCCAGCTAGAAATTAAGCATTTTCGAATAACAATTAATAAATAAGTAAAATTATGACGTCAAAGCTATAAATATGTCACAGTTTCCCGGTTTGGATGATTTCCCCTTTCCTTCCATATTCAACCTTCAAAATAAAAGAATAGGACATACAAAATTGAACCGCATAAGACATGTTCATCGTAGCAGAGAACATCGTTCACCGTTAGGGCTCAAAATTAAACACAAATAATTTCATCTCCGACTGTTGGTCTCTTGGAAGGACAGCCGCTGATAATCGATTCGTCGTAGTTCAAGTTCTATGTTTTCCGCGTATTTACCCCCATTATTTTCCACATCGCGCAACCACACAAAGTGGATGAGAGTAAACTTCACTGGATGCTGCATCACGATGGGAAGCAGATGATACTGTGACCACACTCCTCCGTCACTGGACGAGGGGTGCAGCTGACCAGAAAATTATCAGCGTGGATGTGGGCGGCAGTTGAACGATGAATAGATTCTAGCACGGCCAACAACATAAAATAGGTATAGAGAGATACATTAAGGGCAGATATTATAGATCCTGGCAGTGGTTAAGTTGTCGTCCGTGTTTTTTGTCACCCGTCGCTGTCACTAAAAAGTGTCCACATCAATGCAGGGTGTGCTCCGCCAAATGCGTTAAAGCAATTCCTATCGTTTATTTTATTTTTAAATATTTATCTGGACTGACCGGTTCACAAATGCATAAAAGACTCGCGGGACGTGCACTCTTCCCCCCTCCCCCACCCCACCGCCGCTTCTAGTTGGCGGGCGCTAAATTAACTGAAATATCCTGATATGCGCGCCATTTGCGCTGAGTCTATTCAACCATTCAACTCCCACAAAATGTTCAATTAAATGATTGAGGGATTCGTTCTTGATTGCGTTGTGTGAAGGATGGGGGCAGCGGAGTGGGGGGGATATTCGCAGGGGGCAAAAAGAGCTGTAATTAGGATACGGTGAAAAGATGCAGGGTTATCAATTATGCAAGGGGGGTACATAGCAGATGATGTATGACACACTAATTGCAAGATACATCCAAAGGGCCGCGGCACATGCTTCCAGTATAGAGTGTTTAGCAATTATGAAAACATATTTGTTCATACATTCCTAAGCCATACGCTTCAAACAAGATTGCTCAGCACCGAACTAATTTGAACATTTTCTTAGGCGGCCCTACAATGCAAGGCAATTGTAATTATGAAACGTTTCTGCATTAATCATGTCCTGTGATGCACACTGTCCTCGGGAGCTGGTCAAGTCTCGACTACATAGTCGGGAGCTGGTCAAGTCTCGACTACACAGTCGGGAGCTTGTCAAGTCTCGACTACATAGTCGGGAGATGATCAAGTCTCGACTACATAGTCGGGAGCTGGTCAAGTACTGACTTCATAGTCGGGAGCTGGTCAAGTCTCGACTACATAGTCGGGAGCTGGTCAAGTCCCGACTACATAGTCGGGAGCTGGTCAAGTCCCGACTACATAGTCGGGAGCTGGTCAAGTCCCGACTACATAGTCGGGAGCTGGTCAAGTCCCGACTACATAGTTGGGAGCTGGTCAAGTCCCGACTACATAGTCGGGAGCTGGTCAAGTCCTGACTACATAGGCTCATGCCAAGTCATGCAAGGTTGTCGGTCCTCGTATAGTGAGAGTTCAAGGACCTGAAGCTAAATGAGTGGAGTGCGGTTCATTTTCAAAGCACAATCTGCACTTCTCTGCCGTTTCGGATCATCCTTTCACTTTCTCCTTTCGATTAGAATGCAATACGCTATCATGTTTGATTGATAACTATATATATATAAATGTATATACATACATATACTGT
>SDVV010003644.1:0-21109 GCA_016164225.1 Gammarus roeselii | reverse complement strand
TGTGGCGGGCAACTTTGAACTCATGTTTGCTGTGGCGGGCAACTTTGAACTCATGTTTGCTGTGGCGGGCAACTTTGAACTCATGTTTGCTGTGGCGGGCAACTTTGAACTCATGCTTGCTGTGGCGGGCAACTTTGAACTCATGTTTGCTGTGGCGGGCAACTTTGAACTCATGCTTGCTGTGGCGGGCGATTGCGGCACACGTTTGATCTCACGTATTAAAAGTGGCATTTGATTGAATAGCTGAAATGCCTGACATGTAAAACTGCTAAATGATTCTGTTTGCATCGTATCGCCCCCCGTCTGTTCTGACACTTTGAAAAAGCACATCTGCCACTCCTTACCTGATTTCTCATTGAACTTTGGCACTAATCGTGTCACCTTCCAGAATTTTCCACACGGTTCTGACCATTAACATTTCCGAACATCTTTGAATGGAGTTTAACTTCAAGACATTTTATTTGTCATAATAATCTATTTACTCTACTTCTGTAAGCCGCTTCAAGTATTTCCATCTCTTTCTAATCATATCTGATCCAGAGGGGAGAGCAGCAGTCCATAACTAGTTGGATTAGTTGTTTCCAAAGATTCAACATTGTCCTTTTATCTCTTGACAGAAAGGATACCATGACCCAGGAACACAATCTCCTACTTAATGCACGAGATTGTGTTCCTTATTTTCATCAATGACTGCATTATTACTAGAACAATATAAATACCTTGTTTTTATGTCAATTTTGCCGTGCGTTAGTAATTCAAATTTAGATTCATCGAATGGAATGTTATTTTTGCTAGCCCATTTTATGATTTCTTTTAGATCAACACGAACATTTTCACCATCTCTCGCATTCTTTACTATGCCTAGTACTCTGGTATCAATTACAATTATTATCAGTATTATTAAATCGTTTATTTCCATCGTCTGGCGAGGGGCTTTCAATTTTTAAAAACAAATTACATTCCTTAACATATGACATGAAACCAGTGACACGCGGGGTGGATGGATAAATAACAAAATACATGGGTGTGGAGAATAACAAGTACATGGGGTGGGAAATCAAGCATGCACGTGGTTAGAGTCCCGAGAACATGGAGTTGGGACCCCGAAATGTGCTAACATAATGTAATGAGGAGTCTACTTTATTGTACGATGACAAAGGTGTGGATGGACACCATGAATTAAACAGAAAATATGTACACAACATGGGGTGGGAAAATCAAAAAGCTCTAACATATTGTAAATATGGGTCTAAAACATTGTATGAATAATGAAGGGGGTGAATAGGCTACATAAGTTATACAAAAAAAGTTCACATAAAATACATACCAACCACTGAATATACAATATACACACTTCATGACCGCTAGTGAATGATTAAATGATTGATAATCAGAATAATACATTGCTGGAGTAGACAGGTCAGATGAAAATACTTCTATAATAGAAGACAAAGCAAAATATTAGCTTATAAGGCAATGATTGTATCATCAAAAATAGTACGGTAATTGTTAGAAATTATTCAATGAATTATATTAAAATCGAGTTAACCTTTGTTCAAGTTGGAAGTTGCCTATCGTTCCTCGAAAAGACTGAGCTCGCATTTCAATTATACTAAAACGATTGAAACATTTGAAACATAGAAATAGACAAAACGCTAGTTAACACTAATGGTAATTGGCGAAGACAATTGCGATCGTTAGCATCATAGAAAACCTATGCATCGTCAGAGTATAAACGATTAGATGGTGTCTCAATGTTGAGAGTTATGGTGGTGGTGTTTTCGGACATGCTCAAGAACAGAATGCATCATCTGGTTACTGGTATTATGCATTTAGCTTGTGTTTGTGGGCAAAGTTACGGTTTTGAATTGATCGGTCAGTAGATGTTCACTAAGCATATTCTTGTAGGACGTGTTGGATTTAAGATTCTTGAGGCTTGTTTGGAGGTTGTTCCAGGATTTTGGTGGAGTGATCGAAAAAGCGCTACAGGCAGTTTCTGTTTTCCTGTGTTCAACGTGCAGAGTATCATTATTTCTTGTGAATGAATTGTTCTTTTCACCTCGAGAATATATGTGCCTTTGGCTGCCGGGTGAATGTTTTTCTAGAAGATCTTTATGAATTCCGGTCGACTCATGGAGTGTCAGTTTGTTGTCGATATTGAGCCGCTGTAATTTTTCGAGGAGAGGACTCACGTGGTCTCGATTTTTGTGGTTACCATCGCATGTTGTTCTCGCCGTAACGTTTATACAACGTTGCACTTTCTCTCTTTGAGTTTTCGTGCATTTTCCTAAACTTGCAAGACAGTAGTTGATATGAGAAAATACTAGAACGTGGACAATCAGTAATCTTGATTTCAAATCCATTTTTTTGCGGAGTTTAGGAACAAAAGTGTTCCATTCAACTTGGAACGCAGAATAGTTACGTGGTGTTTGAAGGAAAGATCGGGATTAAACCATACTCTCAGACTTATAATTTTGTCTTCAACAGGAATGTCAGATTTGCCTACCCTGATTCAAAAATTCATTGGAACTGTTATTTTTTTTCGAGTTTGAGCCGAACAATATGCATTTTGTTTTGTCTGAGTTGAGCTTGAGTCCATTTTTATCATACCAAGTATTCAGATTATTTACGGCTGTCTCAGCGTCGTCTTTCAGCGCATTCAGATCTGACGGTTTTCGGGAAAGCAATATTTGAACATCATCGGCGTGCATTACCGTTTTTGCTTGATCTTTTGGTAATTTACAGTCGATGTCATTTACAAAAACCAGGAACAATAAAGGGCCAAGTATCGAACCTTGAGGGACCCCAAAGGCAACTGTGATCAAATTTGATATTGTTGCGTTATCGATTTTAAGTGATTGTTGCCGATTCATCAGATAACTTTCGAACCAAGTTGGGTCTATTTCCATGTAGCAGAGCTTACCAAAAAGAATTTTATGGCTTACACTGTCGAATGCTTTCGATAAGTCTAGCAATACCAGCAGAGATATCTGCCACTCATCAAAGTTTTTGTACAGACCTTCAGTGATGTTCATAAGTGCGTCTTCTTATGACAACTTTAGCAAAAAAGCATACTGGCTGTCATTGAAGAGCTTGTTTGATTCGAGGTAATCAATCAATTGGATAGATATTACCTTTTCTAGAATCTTGGATAGGACAGGCAGAAGACTGATTGGTCTAAAGTTTGATGGTTCATTCTTGTCCCCAGATTTATGAATTGCTCCTATGATTGCATGCTTCCAGATCTCTGGAAGAGCTCCACTTGCTATGGTGGTGTTAATAACTGTGCTGATATAATGCAAGGTAACTATTAGGCTGTCTTTCAGATATTGTAGTGCTAAACCACATATTCCTGTAGAATTTGTGTTCTTCAAGGCAAATACAGCTCCTTTTACTTCGTGTTACGATACTTGCTTTGGTTTCCATTTGACGTTTGCTTCTCTGTAGCTGTCTCCGTCGAAAGCTTTTGAACTCCATGTATCTGTTGCGTCGCTTTGTAATGCTTGATAAGCTTCTTGGGTTACCTTTTCAAAAACCAGTTTCCCAACTCCAGCGAAGTAGTTGTTAAACTTCTCTGAAATTGCTTGAGGATTTGGATAAGTAGGCAAGTTTTCTTTTGTTGGGAACAATTGTTTTCAGTGCATTCCACGTTTCTTTTTTATTGTTTTTGCACTGTTCTATTTCCTCATGATGGTATTTAATTTTTCCCCTTCTGACATCTCGTTTGACTCTTCTATTTTTAATTCGAAGTAATTCTAACCAAGTGATAGTGATATCTCAAACGTTTGGATATTTTTAAAGTGCAATTTAGCTATGCAGTTTTTCTGTAATCCACTTAACCGGCATGCTTTTCATTGTTTTAGTTTCTGTTGGTGCCACAGCGATCAGACATTGAGAAGGTAGTCTGTGAGTAATTATGCTTGCTCTGTGATGTTATGTGTGCAATGTATCGGTTTTATCATCTCGACGTTTGCCACAATTTGTGCTCTGAAGTTATCCGCGGTGTAATTTATTTTTGTGCGACAGATTATTTTGTATACTTGTTTCTTCTCTTTTTTGATGTTAATGGTGCAGTTTATTTCATGGTGGTCCGAGAAGGAATTGGGCTCCACGTCTGTGGTAACAATGGAAGACGGATTGCTACTCATGAGCAGATCTAGTCCAGTTTGGGATTCGGGAGTAATTCTTGTTGCACTTTTTATGAGCTGATGCAGCCCGAGTCTGTCTAAAATCAACTTCATATTGTTGGATTTCAATTTCAATTGATCATCATTGAAGTCTCCCAAAATGTACAGCGTCTTGCCTAAGCTGATAGCTTCTCGAAATCTTTCTTCGATGTATTGAAAAGACTGTACACTTGCTTTGTGTGGTCTGTAAAGAGAACCAACAACAAACGATCTGTTTTTTCGAACCTGGATGTTCACCCAAAAGTCATCAACTTCATTGATGTCATTAGGCATCACTTGAGAAGTGGTATATTCTTCTCGCACAAAAATCACGGTTCCGCCTTCTTTCCTTCCTCTATTTTTTTATAAATATTGAAGCCGTCAATTTCGATGAACGTATTGTTTATGTCTGTTCAAGAAGCAATTGCTAGCCGACTAACATTGTAACAAATTCACAAAACCAATCCAACACCGGAGTGAGAACAAGCGCATGAGCGAGCTGGAAGAAGAGTAAAAAGAGTGGTCAGAAGCGCCAACAGAAATAAGGGAAAAAAAGTTGCTAAATCGGTTAAGCAAAATCCAAAAGGATTCTATGCATTTGTGAATAAGAGACGTGTTGTTCGTGACAATGGCCCTCTGTGAAGTAGTGCAGGGGATCTAAAATCATCCGATACATATATGTCTATGATACTCAACGACTACTTTGTAACCGTCTTCACAGATGAGCATATTAATATTTCAAAAATCGAACCGCTTGTAGAAGTGCAACCGTTGGAAAATATCAACTGCCTTGTTGACGAAGTAAAAGAACAACTCAGCAAACTGAATATTTACAAATCTACAGAACCAGATTACCTGCATCCGAGAGTGTTACGAAACCTCTGAGAAATCATACGTGGTCCACTGACAGAGACCTTTAACAGGTCTATGACTATTGGCATTATTCCACAAGACTGGACTGGTCGCGCAAAACCTTGGAAATATTAATAAAAACAAGCATAACATGTCACCTCGAGAGAAACCACCTCATCAAGGAAACCCAACATGGCTTCAGAAGCAAACTTAGCTTCCTGTCCAATCTCCTGGACTTCTTTAATAAGGTCACCGAGATATACGATGAAACCATAGCTGTCGACCTTATTTATCTTGACTTTCAAAATACGTTCGATAAGGTCCCCCATGAATGCCTACTTAGAAAGGTGGAGGCACTTGGCATTACTGAGAATGTGGCCAGGTGGCTCCGAAATTGGCTCACGGGCCGCAAGCAACGGGTCCGTATCGGCCAAGGAAAAAGTCAGTGGGCTACGGTAACATCAGGAGTATCCCAGGGCAGCGTTCTTGGGCCCCTTCTCTTTATAATTCATATAAATGATCTCGACACCGACATCGTCGGTAAGTAATCAAAATTTGCATACGACACTAAATTCTGCCACAAACCGGACTGTGAGCATGATCGCATTACTATCCAAAGGGATTTTAATAAACTTGTCGACTGGTCGGCTAAGTGGCAAATAAACTTTAACATTGAAAAATTCACTGTAATGCACATTGGATCACAAAATCTAAATTCTGCTTTCGTAATGGCACACCAGCATATGACTGAAGTAGACCAACAATGAAACCTTGGAATATTAATCATCAAAGATCTCAAGTGGAAAAAACAAGTGGAAGCTAGCTACAAAAATGGCAATAGAGTCCTTGACTTTATTTCCAGAAACTTCCACTCCAAGTCCAGGGACGTCGTGCTTTCGTTATATACTTCAATCTTCAGGCCTCAAAACATTGAAGTTTGCAGTAAAATTTTGCTCCCCTCACCCAAAAAGTGACATTAACAAAATGAATTGTATTCAGCATCAAGCAGCAAAAATGATCCCGGAACTGAGAAATTAGACATATCCGTAAAGACTCGACGAACTTAAAGTGATATCCCTTGAAAGAAGACGACACAGAGGTCAGTTAATTGAAACCTTCAAATACCTGAACGGATTTACTAGAGCTAGCCCTGAGGGCCTCTTTGACCGAGACTATAACCCAAGAAACAGAAATAATGGCCAAAATTTTCAGCTATAGGCATTTTAAACGTCAGTGGCCGAAAATTTCTTCCCAATCAAGATACCAACAATTTGGAACTGCTTACCACATGATGTGGTTAATAGTAATAACGTAAACACATTTAAAACCTGCCTCGACAAACACTGGGAGATTAGTCCATCCCCTTACTAAGCATTTGGATCTGCGCCGCCAAGGTGACAACAACCTCCGTTGGAGCTTTCAGCATCCGGCCGCCCATGAACGATGGGCACCTTATCTAGGCTGGGCTAGCTGTACTGCAAATTCAACTTTGGAATACTGCTAGAATGGACTTTTCAGCCCGTCCCAGGCCTACTACTACTACTACTACTACTTTTCCCTTTACCACGTTTCACTGACTCTTTCGTGTTTCTTGCAGACTCTCTTGTGTGAGTTAATAAATAATAAAATAGGTATTGAAAATATTATTGAAAATAATTAGCAAAGTGAGTAATAAACCGAGACCGTGAAAAAGAGGACGAAGATTCCCACGGACGACGTCTGAGGCTGCCTCCTACTCTGGCGGACTGCTTGGTCTGCTTCGCCAGGATGAGCAGGAGCGTCTTCAGGGACCTCGCGGGAAACATCGTCTGCCGGTTCTGTGAGCTGGATGGCAGGCTCGACCAGGTCCTGGTGACCTTCCAGGGACGACGAAGAGGACGGGATTCTTGCGGGGAAAGTCTTGTCCTCGAGGAGCAGCGCGCTGTCGCCAGTGAGTATGTGGAGATAAGGAAGGAGATTGGCAGGACTTGTGAGTCCGTAGCGGAGGTGAGAGCCGAAGTACGTAATGTCCAAGAGGACCTTGTTAGTAAGCGTGATGAAGAGAGTTTCGCTGCAGACCTCAGCAGAAACTTACGTTCTGATATGGGGAAGGCTAGTAAGGGCCTGGCGGAATAGACGAGGAAACAAGTAAAAGTTAACGGGTTGGTGGTCCATGCTTTACAGCTGGACGGAGAGGCCTCCCGGGAGAGGATTGACCGAAGGGACCCAGTTCGATCACGGGGGAGTCTTTTTTGTCTTGCTCTGACTTCCTACCGTGACGCATCCCCCCTTAAACAAACCCATATCAGGGCTGCCGGTGCTGGATGTGAGCTCGCAACTCGATTCCACCCCTAAACCCAAACCCGGGGTACCTACTTCCCATCAGGCCAAGAGGTCATCGGCTGCCCGGAAACTGAAAACCGGGACTAAGCATATACCTAGAACCATGACATTCGCGGAGCGAAACCGCACCCAACCTCGACGGGGCGACGTAGATTCGGATGGATTTCAGCAGGTCCAGAACCGGTTCACATTCGTGAGCCGGCCTTCGTTTGTGATGCCAACGCGAAACACTTTTGAGAGGTTCACGGACCTGGACGGCGAAATTGAAGCACTTGTCCTAGGTGACTCTATCGTCCGACACCAGGCGGTTGAATTTGCTCATTGGTGTAAGGCAAAGAGGCGGGTTATTTGCAAACCCGGTGCCACGATTGAGGAGATCAGAGGTGCCCTTGCAGAGGTTGTGATTTTCAGCCAGGAGACACTCATCATCTGCCATGTAGGACAAATTATCTTTAAAGGACAATGTCGGAAGATCTGCTAGCCAAGTTTAGGCAGCTGATTTCTAGCCTCTAGGTAAAAACGGATCGAAGGGCCATCACATTCATCTTACCGTGGATGAATGATAAGGACGAGCAGTATAGTAAGTTAACCTATACAAATCGAGCCACACCCTTGCGGAATAAGATGCCCAGTTCTTTGAGAATCTGGAAGAAATAGTCTCAAATAATCACGCGACTATCATCTTCAGTGACTTCAATATCCCTTATGTTGCTAAACTACACAGGTGAGCTAAACTACACAGGCCCCAGGCAATAAACTGACCAATATGTTCGTGAATCAACCAGGGGAAACAACATTTTTGGACCTAGTCATGTCAACTGAGGAGCGCTTGGTGGGCAACATCCTAGTTGGCAACAAACTAGGAGGTGATGACCACAATGTGGTGGAATTCACCATCAAATTACCCCGTCCAGCCGCCAGGGAGCTATACGACACCCCAATTGTGTGCGATCAGACTCCCAGAGGATGAGAGAGCAACTAATTGCGCTGAATTTAGTCGAACAACTCAGAGAAGGTACGGTGGTGGACACTTGCTGCTGCATCCTCAATAAGAGAGTTCGCGAGGCGACAGATGTATATCCTTGAGGACAATTGATAATGCTCAAAGGATCAGGCCCCCTTGATGTCACGTCGAAGATGCAAGAGCCTAGAATCGTCGCGATCAACTAAATGCTCAACAAATGAGGGTCAACACCACAGAGGCGGCAGAACTGTATCGCCTGGCGTGTTGCACAGCTACTAGACTTTTCCGATCTTCTAAGTGCACGAAGAGAAAAACATTGCGGAAAACGTCAATGAGAACCCAAAAGATTTATATCGCTAAGTCAACGATCGTAGAATTGCTAGGGACTGAGTTGGTCCTCTAATGGATGAAAATGGTGTCCTCAGATTGTCACCTGAAGACATTGCCAGTGTTCTGAATGGCTTCTTCTGTTCAGTGTTCACAGTTGGGGCCCCGGCTACGAACGAGATACTGTTTACGGTGGGGAAGTCAGCCTCAACGACATTGCGTGCACAAATAAAAGAAGTTGTCAAACAACTTGAGGGACTGGACATTTACAAATCGATCGGTCCTGATGGACACCACCCAAAGGTTCTCAAGGAAACTCGAGAACATTTGACGGTTTCCCTAACCCATATCTCCAACTTATCGATGACGAGTGGCGAGGTCCCCGAAGACTGGAGAGTTGCCAATGCCACGGCAATCCTCAAGAAAAGTGACCGACAATCGCCCAAAAACATTCGACCGATCAGCTTGACGTCGATCGTATGCAAAACCATCGATCGATTGATACGAAATCATCTCGTCGATCATCGGGAAGACAACGGACTCATTCATGACACTCAACACGGCTTCCGCCGTAAGAGGAGATGTCTGACGAATCTGCTGGACTTTTTCAATGAGGTGATCAACGTGTACGACCGCCGCAAGGCAGTGGATGTCACCTACCTAGACTTCCAAAAAGCCTTCGACAAGGTGCCGCACAGGAGACTGTTACACAAAGTCTCTGAGCTCGGCATTCATGGCAACGTACTTCGCTGGCAGAGCGTCTGGCTAACAGGACGCAAGCAAAGAGTCAGTATCGGCCAGGCTTTGTCCGAATGGGCCCCTGTTACCTCTGGGTCACCCAAAGCAGGGTCCTGGGTCCTATCCTCTTCCTCATCTATGTAAACGACATGGATGGGGGCTTCTGTCCAAGGTATCGAAATTAGCCAACCACACGAAGCTCTGACTTGCACATGGAGGGAGGGAGACAGAGTTGAGATTCAACAAGATCTCGAAAAATTCATGCAATGGTCGGAAGCGTGGCAGATGCCCTTCAATGTTGCAAAATGTACCGTTATGCACATGGGGTGTCGCAATATCAACTTCAACCACATGATGGCAGGAAGCGATCTTGCAACGGTTGACCAACAGAGAGACTTGGGCGTCCAAATTTCGAAAGATTTAAAATATGGTGCGCAGGTCGAAGAAAGTTACAAGATAGCTAATCGTAACCTTGGCTACATCTCCGGGAACTTCCTCTGTAAAACGAACTACATTCTATTGCCGCTGTACACGTCCCTCGTCCGTACCCGTCTCGATCATGCAGTCTTCACACATGAGGGGGAGCATAGCAAAACTTGAACGAATCCAGCATCGTGCAACTGAGCTTATTCGGAAGCTACGCCACCACAGGAACGAGGATAGGCTTAAATAGCTCAGCCTCATCACCCTCGAGCCACGAAGGCTCAGTTGCGAGTCGATTGAAACCATCAAATACCTGAAGGGGTTCAACAACGTGAGCCCTGTCGGCCTCTTCGACAGGGACCACAACATTCGTACTTGTGTAAAAACGTTCCGCCACGAATATAGCGCAACACTTTTTCCCGATCGCCATCTCACGGGTTTGGAACGACTTACCAGCTGCGGTAGTTGGCTCTGAATCCGTGAGTGCGTTCAAAAACACGCTCGACGTGCTCGGTTAACTTGAAAACGACCCGACTTTCCCGGGAGAAGTCGAGATTATTATTATAGGGATCTAGGGAAGGAGCATGACATGACTCTCTTCACAATTCAAGCTAAAACTACTAATGAATCCATTATTGGTAACAATAATAGAATGTCACTGGTATTAATCGTTGTTAATAATTACTCAGACTTTTATCATCAGTAACAATGTAATGAACTCAGGCGACTGAAAAACTCCATATCGGAACTGAACGCTTCAACCATTAACATTGCAAGTACCCCTAAACCCACGCCAGGGCCACCGGTACAGGGTGTGAGCCCGTAACGATACTCACATTCACCCATCCCGCTAGCCTACGAGGTCGTGTGCTGTCCTAACGGGACAAGCAGATTCAGGCACTATGGTATCCTGAAAATCGACACCGCCTAAGAGAAGGGCTTGCTCAACTCGATCCGGCGGTAAGGACTTGGAGGGATACCATATATTTTTATTCGTATTTTTATTATTCTTATGTGGTACGGTGCCAGCGTTCACCACCACACCCCATGATATACGAAAATCAAACATGAACCAAGAGGAGAGCTCCTGCTCAACTCTGTAATACGACCTAGATTCGACTGGTACCATCCATAGCTGAAAGCCACGAATATCTTCCTACGGAGGAATCTTGCCGACACGATGGCATTTTTCTTCTTACTTTTCTTTCCTCTCTGTGGTAGAGGAAACAAAGGAGAAAAATGGGGAGAGATAGCCAAAATTGTGAAATAGTGAGGGTAAAGTCGGCCGGTGACTCCCCCCACACCCCATGATATTCGAAAATTGAACCCGCACCAGGACGAGAGCTTTGCTTGACTCTACGGTACGACGTAGATTCGACAGATGTCATCTATTGTTTAGGCAATGAGTATTTTCATATGGAGAGACCTTGCCGACCCAGGGGCAATTTTCTTTCACTTTTCTACCCTCCCTGCGGGAGAGAAACGAGAGCAAAAAAATGGAGAAAGATAGGTAACAATTACGAATCAGAGCGGGTAAAGTCTGTGACGACTCAGCGACGCTTACCGATGAACCGCAACTGCGGCTCACCCCCATTCCCCAAGATATGCGAAACTCAAAACCGCAACAGGAGGAGAGCTTACTCAACTCTACGGTACGACGTAGATTCGACAGATATCATCCATGGTTGAGGCAATGAGCATCCTCCTACGAAGAGACCTTGCCGACGCGGTGGTATATTAATTTTTACTTAGCTACCCGCCCTGTGGGAGAGAAAAGAAAGGAGAGAAATGGGGATGTAAACATCTATCTGCTGAATCAGTGAGTACCTTCCTATGAAAGGACACTGTCGACACGATGCTACTCTCCTTTTCTTCTCTTCTTCTTTTCGTTTCAGGAGGGAAGAAAAAAAAAGAAAAGGACCGGTATTGAAAGAAAACAGCTTCCCTTGGGTGGAAACGCCGGTTTGCTAGTAGATAACATTTTAAAAGATACCCTCTGACATTTCACCATGAAATAGTCTAAGAGATGCCCCTCCGGTGTCTCACTCTGAAGAATATATTGAAACATAATGATATTTATCGCAAATGCCCTCCGGCATCTCACCTTGAAAGTTATTCCTTCATACAGTGTGAATGAACAAACCGTTTTCTCTCTCTTCTGAAGCTCAGATTTGGGCGAGATCTAGTGCAGCAGGGAATGGAGAAACGTATATGTGCTAACCTTTTCTCCACAGATGTCCAAATGTTTCCATAATTGAAATACAGGTTTTGCCTTTCTGAATCAAGACTTTGCGATAAATGTTGCTCAAAATGTTAAAAATATTTTTGATTCATTAGACTATCTGAATGTTTGAGCCAATCTAAAAATTTAAATATTGGTTCTTGCCTTTTCTGGATTAAAAACCTTGCAATAACTGTTTTTCAAAATGTAAAAAATACTTTATATCTGCTTACTAAACTTGATTCAACATAAATTCAACACGTAAATATTCGTGCCATCCTTGGACCGAAATATGCAGTGATACTGTTTTTCAAAATTTAAAAATACTCGCGTTTCTTTTAACTAAACTATTGAGATGCCACGAGCAACTCTTTCCCAGGAGATGTCACTCTGACGTCTCACCTTGAAGTGCGACAGCCTTCAAGGAACCACTTGCGTACAGAAGACATAATCTTCTGAGCACATAGGGAAGACCACTACCCAGGCATCTGGGTGTGTTGCTCTCCTAAATGTGTACAAACTTGTCGAAATATAATTCCCATATTCTCCTATAAAGTAGACTCAGTATTTAGTTGGAGTCCGTCTGACCCAACCTCTGGGGCAAGCCGACAGGCATACATTCGAGGAAAAGTGTGCGTCCGCTGAGCGTATGGGCGTGTCCGACTTAGCTCAACCGTCTGAGCTGCGAGCGCCTGGAACCCAAATACTTCTCTTCCCATCATGTTTGCCCCGTTCTTGAATTGTCGTCCTGACACTCGACCCTTTCTTCTCCGGGGTTGAAATTCCCCGGGTCCAAGTGGGGTGGTGTTAGTAGGTAGTGGTGACAGTAGTGATGGTCCTTCTCTTTTCTGTCCTTACAACCTTCCTTTTCTGTACGTGTGCGTGCATTTCTAAAACCTCGTTAACTGTCCCCGACTCTTCTTTCACTTCTTTGAAAGGAAACACTTAACATGAGCACTTGTTCTCGTTTGTTTTCCTTATTATAATCTCTGATCTAATCTAATCTACTACTACTACTACTACTACTAATACTACTACTAGATTCCAGCCAGGTTTCAGTCAGACATTGAATGTCAATTGAGTCCTCCTTCATCATCATTTAGATGTGATCCATGTTTTTTCGTAAGCTTCTAACGTCTATATGTTTGATCACGATATTATTTAGGTTCTGATGGGTATTTATATACTTGGCTGCCAAATGGTGGTGTGGTTGCTGCTCAAAGTTTGAACAGTTTGTGCCTCTAGTCATTTGTATTTACTTACAGGGCAGTTGGTGTCACTTTGGGATGATTGCAGAGGCATTTCTTCATCGAATATGGATGCATCATTGTCGTATTGCTACGGAGAAAACCTATTGGAACACTGCACATTTGTTTCCACCTGCTTGTTTCGCAACGCAGCTATTTTGTTGTTTGACATCCGGCTTCAGAGGGTGGGTTAGTGCAAGACTGCACTAATGGTCCTCTTTCTTGACTAGAAATGTTGAGTATTGAGCAGCTTCATCACTCATAAGGTTGGTTGGATTCATTACAGTTTTCGTTACGTTGTCCGGGTTTGGTTCGTCTAAAATTGTTATTTGTATTTGAGTGTGTTTCTGAGAACTGCAGGGACTAGATCGCCAAAACTGCTATTGTCCTCTTTGTTTTCAAAATATTTTTTGATCTCGGAGAGGAAGCTATCATCTCGTTTATATTCAATGAAGGCTTCGTAATCTTCTATGTAATTGAAGAATCTCATCATTGTTTTAGTTTCATCACATTTAAGATGCTTACATCGTTAGGCTCTGTTTGTTTTAACAAAGATCCTTTCACCGCGTGCATCATGCAATGTCCGTCTGCTAGTGTTGATTGTATTTTTTATCTTAAATCATTGAGAATGGTGTCTATATTGGTGTTCCGGGGGAATTGTTGGAAGTTTACCGTCACGTGCATTAGCATTCGTTCATTCGGTTTACCGCATCTTCAGTGCGCAACGCCACCCTCATTAAGATTTTTAACATGCTCTTCAGTAACGCTCTTACCGACGTTTTCTAGGAATCTGGTTGCTAATTCTCGAGTAGCATAGTTAGTATGTTTGGGATACCCTTGCTTTCGGTTCTGTTCTTTGTTATTGAGGTGGGTTGGAGCAGGGTAAACCGAACAGAACCAAGGGAAATAAATTTAAATCGGTTGTGGAAGAGAGGCATGGCTGAGGATGGCTGAAGCGAGCTAGAGAAAGGAATGGGTGGAGGGGGTAATATATGTGAGGGGTTAGCGGGATAGGTAGATAAATTGGTGAAAGGGGGTAATATATGGGAGGAAATAGTGGTATAGATTGAGTTGGAGTTTGGGCTGAGGTTAGAAAATGGTAGCGAAGGTGGGAGCTAGAGGGAAGAACGGAAGGAGTAGGGTAATATATGGGAGGGATTGGCGGGATAGGTGGAGTTGGAGTTCGGGCTGGGGTTAGGGAGTGGCAGCGAAAGTAAGCGCTAGAGGGAGGAATGGGTGGGGGGTCTAATATATGGGGGATTTTGGTGAGATAGGTAGAGTTGAAGTTAGGGCTGAGGTTAGGGAATGGTAGCGAAAGTGGGAGCTCGAGATATGAATAGGTAGAGGGGGATAAAATCTGTGAGGGATTATCGGAATAGGTAGAGTCGGAGTTTAGGCTGAGGTGAGGGAATGGTAGTGAAAGAGGGGTATTGGGGCTGTGCTGCAATCATAGTCAGACGAATTTGCGTGAGTAGTGTACAGAAGAGGAGGAGGGTAGGAGAAGAAATTAGGAGGCGCTGATGGGACGTTGTTGCTGCGAGTGTGGTGAAAAGGCGTTGCATGGAAGCTGATTGTGTTGGGATGATAATGAGTCACTGATTGGTGATTTTTAGTTTGAATTTTAGTTTGGGGGTGACGAGAGGGCGCTAGAATGTGAGTTGCCTGCGAGTAGATGTCCTTTGCTGACGTTTAACGGGTTGATGATACGAGACGATGGATATGTGATGGAGGGAAGTAGATATAGGCAGGAGATCAGAGTAATGATTGCTTGCTTCTGACATTGTTATAGTACTGGGATGGCAATCCTTCAACCCTCTGATGAACGTAACGTGCTTCCGTGTTGAATAGTTTGATAATTCCACGATTGTTTGGATTAGCATTCTCCGAATGAAACAATCGCTCGTTGGGGGTATCAGTCAATTCGTCTCTTAGTTTGCCTGTTGGGAGAACTCGGAGCCTCAAGGAGTGGCATAGACACATGAAATGGTTCCTCTGTTCCATTGTTTTCAGATTGAGGGGTTCTACCATGTACATCTTTGCACTTTAGTTTTTCGTTAAAATTGCGGTGGTTATTTTTACTACTACTTCATTTTTGAAGAAGCCATGAGCACAATGATGTAATTTTTGAATGGATTTTTGCTTTCAATGATTTTAGACAGAGCACCATAATCGTTAATATTTATCTATTCAAAAGTGCATCTATCTGAAACGTCAGACGTTAGCACATTTGTCACAAGGATAACACCAATTAGTATTGCCTTAGGGGTCTTGAAGTTTTCTGTTGACCCGGTGCTGGTGTCTGGTGCTTCACAGTGAGCCGGCTTTGCTGTTGTTTATTTTTCAATTGTGGTAACGATTAGAGGCTCTGCTCAATTAAATTTGAAATATATCCTTGCGTATCTTCTGAGAGTGGCCAATTTTCTCAGTGTAAAAGTGCCTGATGAGTGATATGCAATTCTTTTAATCGACAGGCTTACCCAACTTAAAAAAGTCAGACGCATGGTACTGTTGCAGATCAAGCTACTGAGTTGTGAACGAGAAAATGTTCGTTTGTCGGAGGAATGATTACCGATCATTTGAACATCCCGCAAGCACAAAATGAATTTCATGCGCTGTCACCTTGTTTTCTCAGAAGACCGTTTCCAATTAAGCACTGATACTCGTGAAATGTAATGGGATGAGCACAGTGATGTGAAGTTCCTAGAGGTTAGTTCGCAGCTCAATATTTCGCTTGAGGATGTGTTGTTGAAATAGTTTAGAGCGCCTTGTACTAAATGCTCACTTCTCGGACTCCGCAATATCTAAGCACGCGTAATTGATTTCTTATAAACAAAATAGTAGTAATAATATGATGTTAGCTATCTGAAATCTAGAAAATGAACTTATGAGACAAATTCGGTGTGAATGTATCAATAAGAAACTTTTGATGGTGGCTGGTTCTCTAAGTGTAGATGTGCGATGGGTACATTTAATGTGATTTATAATTCATACGATCGAATGGGTTATTACATAGGAATTTTGAGAGCGAAAATGGAATTTGAAAAGGTCTTGAGACTATTTCTGCAACAAATCTATGATAAAGTTATCAACTAAAAATGGTAAACACTCAAAAGGAATTATTTAATACTAGTGCAGTGCTTATCAATGCTGGAAGGTACAGTTGGCAGCAAAGGTTGAGCCACCTAGTGCAAAACTTGAAATATTCGCACTGACGTAATTCTTGTTAGTTAAAGTTCACGAACTTCTTGTGGCAGTTACAGCAAGATTGCAGGGGCGAGGAGGTGCTCGTTCATTGCTAGTGAAGGTAAATAAAAAATGTCGGCGGAACGTGGATACTCATGAAATCGTTCAAACACATTGAAATCCTTGTTCAAACTATTTATCGCCGTATTCCTACTTATTTTTAATTGTATGTCAACATTACAAATTTTGCAATATTAAAACAATAAACTCAGAAAGAAACAGAGACAAATAAGTAGCTAGTTATTTTAATAATTGCTGACTGAGCCTACGCAAAGCTGTTTGACAATTACTTGATCAGAAGAAGCGAGTATAAAATATTCTTCTTTTGTTAGAAAGAAATCGCGTCAAGGAAATAGGTTATAGGTTATAACTATTTGTGTAAATTATCCAAAACTTCGTTAATATTGATAAATAATTCAGACCAGAGGGACTAATATTTTTGTTTGAAATTATACTACATGTTGACTGTCGAAAAAATAAATTTGTCACAGCGTAAACTTAAAAATTCAGAAAGAATTACTCTCATGATCAATTATCTTAACTGGAAATATTGAGTTGCAGTTCACTTTACCATAACGGACTCAGTGCCACAAATTTGCGCTAGTTGATGAGACTTGAGAAGAAACTATTTAATAATCTCTTTCAGTGTATGAAGTGATTGATGGTGGATTTGCAATCTAAAAGGTCGACAGGCTTATAATGCGGTGCAATTTATTTGAGGTACAATGCGTCGGAATGAATCTTAATCTCAAAAATTTGGACACATTGTACTAGTAAAAATTAAACCAATCAACTCAAGAGTTATGAACAGGAAACGTGAGACTGCTAGTCAACTTGAACTCTGAACTTTGTCTTCGAAGAACACAATATATTCAAAGAGACGGTATTAATCCTAACTCATAAACTTATGACGCATTGTACTTGAACAAATTAATCTATGGAGTCATGAACTGAGAACATGAGCATGTTCAAAGAATGATTACAGATCACTCGAATTATCCTGCGAGCGTCTGTTGATCAGGGGTCGCTATCCCTGGCGCTAAATTCTTTTATAGCTAACGTCAGATCAGCCCCTTTCATCTCCGCTAACTGTCTTATCAGCCACAAGTTGTTCCGACTACCTACCTACGATACTATTTTTAACAGCGAACATTCATAGCATTTCTCAGTTAGACCAGCCACTGTCACATCTGCCAGTGGCATACAACCTAACTAAGGTATCCGCCACTGGCATACAACCTAACTAAGGTACCATTTTCCTGGTTATCACTTTAATGAAACTTTGCTTCACGGCCTAACCAAACCTAGGGGTACGTGTTTCTGTCCCGCGGGGCAAAGGTACGTATTTCTAATCCGCGGGGCAAACGTACGTATTTTTCTAAGGTACGTAATGCTGTTTTTTCAGCGGTTATGACAGTTTATTGAAGTTTCATTAACGTGATAACCAGTAAAATGGGACGACTCGTGGCTGATTCTGACAATGTGCTGTGAAGTGGCGCAAATGCGTGTGGGCTGAAACATCGTTTAGCGCAAAACCACGTGTGCTGAAAGATTTTTGGCGGTTATGACAGTGTCCGGCCATGACAGTAAGTAGGAGTGAAGTGGCTATAGTGCACGTGTGCGGAAATAATTTTAGCGCGAACGCTGGGCTTACCCGTTTAGTACGGGGTGGGCTCAAATCAATCAGCTGGGAAGAAGGCGCTGCGCGGCTGCACTGCTTGACAGGGCAGGGCTTAGAGCAAGGAAGGGGGACGTGGAGTAGATGGGTGGAGGCACTCGTAGCGAAGTCTATCACTGTGCATGTACCGGGTGGTGAGGATGACGCATACTTCAAATCTGCTGACGTTGCTTGGAGTACTTCGGTTACGTTTGTTGACGTTGCTTGGAGCCCTTCGGTGACGCTGCTTGGAACACTGGTGACTCTCCTTTAGGAGCGTTGTAGCGATTGTTGACGCTGTTTGGAGCGCTTTGGTGAGGCTGCTTGGAACGTTGTGGTGACGTTTTAAGGAGCGCCCGTTGTGACGTTGCTTAAACCGCTCTGGTGACTGCTGGGAGCGCTCTGGTGATGCTGCTGGCAATGATGTGGTGACGATGCTAGGAGCGCTGTAGTAACGCTTCTTAGAGCGTTCAGTAGACGCTGCTGGGAACGCTGTGGTGACGCAACTTGAGGCGCTCTAGTGATGCTGTTTGAAGCGTTCTAGTGACACTGGCACGCTCACCTGACGCTGCTTGGTGAGGTTTGGTGAAACCGGGATGGGTGTGAACGCGTAGGCCCAATTCTACGTGCTGAATCTACGCGTTCAGCACCAACACACTCACACCGATCCAGCAGAGTTTCGTGAGAGTGTGTTGGTGTTGTAACCATAACATACTAGCCTTAGCTGCCTTGGACAGTTGCTCCTCGTTTCTAAGTCGCGAAAGCTTCCTCTTGATTATGAGTGACGCATAGATCACGATGATTACAACTTTGGATAATTTATTGTACATTGTTTATTTTAGTGAAGCTGGGATAATAACAGGCAGGAAGATTCAATAGATCTTATTGTTCTCACTTTTGCAGTTCACGTTCACTGATTTAATTCTAATTTCACAACGTGTATTCTATTAGTTTTGATTAGCCATGAATTCAAGTCTATTTAATCCATATGAAAAAGTAGTAGTGCTCACGTTTGCTTATTTAGGGTTATTTTCACAGCGTGTGTTCAATTAGTTTTTATTTGCTATAATTTTTTTTATCCCATGTGGAAGAACAGCACTTCAAAGGAGCTTAGTATAGAGGTTTAAAGGAGCTGGGCCAGAGGGAAGGGGGTGGGGACGGAGAGGCATGAATGATTGTGTTGTGACATGATATCAACCTAGGGAAGAAGGATGGGGTAGGCTACCCTCAACGGCCAATGCTTCAAGAAACCGCTTCCATTGAGGTTCCACTGTGTGTGTGTGTTTGTCTTGTACTGGAGTTTAAAGGTCTACACTGAAGTGGAAAGCTTGGGGTGGAGGGTAGAGGAGCCAGCTAAGGGAAGCAGCAGGGAACTCTCCACGGCTTTTCAGGATATGGTCACGTTCACGTGGAAATTAGAAAGTATTTATCGAGCATTTTTTCGCTCGGTATTCGTGGGGAACTTGGTGAATTATAATTGAAACAGGTTAGTTTTGATATTGATGTCCTTTAAACTGAAGATATGGCGACCGTAGCATGATAGACGGGAAAACACAGAACACATTGCCTGTATTGACTAATTTAAACGCATCGCTTTAAATTTTCTTCTGTTGTCAGCACTCGTTTTATTAAAGTTAACATATATTGTTTAAAACACAGTTGGGTATGCCTAAATGATACTTCAAGGTGTATCATATTTAAGTGCAGAGTTTCATAGTTTTATTGGTTACCCTTTCATCGATCTCACAACACTTTGTCCCTATGTGAAGTACAATTGAAGCAGGAGCCAGCTCCAACACACCCTCTCCCGACGGCGCCGCGCACATCTGCAAAGCAGGAGACAGATGAATGTCGACAGTTTTTGGTCAGATCATCAGCCATTACTAAGATAAACAGTGGACCTAGCACAGTGCCTTGTGGGACCCCACTAAAGACTTCCACTGGTGTAGAGGTTTCTCCATTTACATCCCCACTTTGAGTTCTGCATCAAAAAAAATATATTCATTTACATTTATTCGAATAACAGCTTTATATAGTCTTGAAAACAGTACACTACTTTGTCAATGGCATTGGCCAAATCTTGATAAATCTCACCCAAGTTTGATCCATCACACCATTCATTGATTACTTCATCACAGTGCTCTACTAGTTGGGTGAAGTCAAACCTTTATTTATTTTTTATTCAGAAAATTCACTATCCTCCCATTCATTACTCATTCAAATATTTTGACTTCATATGATATCAATAAATCGTTGTAAAATATAATGGGCTTGTGAGGCAACCTTGTTTTGTTAGAGTGAAGAATACAGTATGTTAAATATTCCACATGATCATGGTGTATATGTATTTCTGACAGTTCAAGATATTTTTTCGGTTTCCTTTTTTCTTTTCTTATATTTTAACCTGATGCATTGCATAGAAGAAAACTGGTCCCACAGCTCACTGTTCTAACGAGTCTGACCTGGGAATGCCACGAGCAGGAATGCTTTTTGAACTCTTAAATATTGTAATAATTACTTGGGTTCGTTTTTTTTTATATATTACAATAATTTGCCAGGACAAGAATTTAAGACATATATGCGTACCCTAATGATGATAAATTTTGTGTTTTTATTTCTTGTACTACAATGCAAACGTCAGGAATATATTTGAGAGTAATTTTTTTTCCATTTGATATGGTTGAATGTTTACGAGTAACTTTTTGATTCGTATTGACTGAAAATTTATTGAGTCAAAGCGAGTAAATTATTGTAAATAGTAGTTTTATAGTTTCATTATTGAATGTTTTTTTAGGGTCGCTATCCCTGGCGCTAAATTCTTTTATAGCAACGTCAGATCAACCACTATCATCTCCGCCAACTGCCTTATCAGCCCCAAGTTGTTCCGACTACCTACCTACGGTACCATTTTTTAACAGCGAACATTCATAGCGTTCCTCAGTCACACCA
>SDVV010003643.1:0-18200 GCA_016164225.1 Gammarus roeselii | reverse complement strand
GGAGGATTGGAGCAGTGGAAGACAAGGGGATGAGTTTTTTTTTTCGAATGTAAGAAAGTGAGTTGAGGGCTGTTGAATTGCAAAGGAAACGCGAGCGACCGACAAGGGGGATCATCGAGAAGGACGTCGATCGAGGAGGTCGCCGGTTGAAAACAGCGTCTATTGAGAACATACACGATTGAACAAGACGCTTATCTAGAAGGGCGCTAATGAGGGATGGGGTATATCGAGATGGTGCCCGATCAAGAAGAGCGGCGACCGGTAAGGAGGTGAATGAGAAGCGTGCCGATTAAGAAAGATGCTGATCGAGAAAGGCGCCGATCGAGAAAGGCGCCGATCGTGAAGGGCGCGGATCGTTAAGAACGCCGACAGTGTAGAGCGCCAGTTGAGATGGGCACCGATCGTGAAAGGTGCGGATCGTGTAGGGCGCCAGTTGAGATGGGCACCGACCGTGAAGGGCTATAACCTATAATCTCCTCGCTCACCATCCTTTCAAAAACATTTTACTTATTGCAGCGAGTCGATATGAGGTGTTTTGATAATATGATCGAAGCAAAGCCGTATGCTCAACACCATTTACGGTCTGGTTCAAATGGTGCCATTTGCTGCATCTATTTGAAAACTAATCAAATCATGTAACACGGAAAAATTCTTGAATCTATAGTTTACCATGCGATGGTGAGTAGGGGTCTCATTACATATACCGGTTAAAACGTGTGACAAAAGATACTTGTCCAATTAGTGAAATAATCCGGCAGAAAACTAGTAATGATATCTAATCTGAATCCCACAGTTTACATTAAACTGAGATCCGTTACAAATATTAATCTACAAAAATTCTTCGCAAAAATGCCTCCCTAGTCAATATTGATTTTGTTCCATTCCTTGTATTTGCAGCTGAGCATCAAAATCACAACCACGTTTGCCCGCCGTACTGAAAACTGACACCTAAAATTTGCAACATAAAAGAAATTCATTACGAATGAATTACAAAATATTCATGGTGTCCCAGCTTTCACTGTTCCTCGAAATATTCCTGCCCTGAGTTACGATTTTTTAAAGGTGGAGTTCCAAGCCAAGAAGCTCAAATTTCGAGTCGGAAAAGTCGAACTTCAAGTTGAACAGTTGGGCTTCAGGTTACACAAGGTAAGTATCGAGTTAAAAAAAAAGAGTTACCATGAGCATGTCCCGATGTGCATATAGCGAGCTTCGAGTTACAAAAAACGAGATTTGAGTAACATAAAAATCAATGTGTATTGGTGAACTTTGACTTAGAATTGTATTCAGTAAAGAAATAATTTTGAAGTTTATTTAGCTAATTTTATTCTTTTTGGTCCTGCTTGTTACCCAAACAAAACACAAGTCGACAAAATGATATTTTGTATTCTTGATTGGTTTATTCTTACGCACATTTTAATCCACGCATTGCGACTGAATCCCGGCTGTCACTAGCCTCACAAGTTGAGTCACACACAAAACCACACACCAGCCGGGTGATACCACTACCTGCTGTGTGTGCTACAACCAGTGCCTGATAAATCAGCTTCCACAGTAACAGCACGCAATATGACGACTTCATAATACATCTCTCATTAGACACAAATAAAACAGAAATTGAGCACGACAACATGCTTGCTGGTAAACCGGAAAACAATTATGTATGTATCAGGAATTCATGTACTCTGCATCGTTCACCAAAGCAGCTTAAGCTTATAGTTTGATTGTATCGAACGTAACTACAGACGGTATCGGTTGCGTGATGATTAGAACTTGTACATTCACTCTGACCAAATTTCCGGACAAATTCTTTATCCTGTCGATTAAAATATTTTTCCACATAATATTTAATTATTCATTTTAGTGCTAGTAGAGATGCAGGTGATGGGTATTTTGAAATCGTCTATTTTATAACAACAACGAATTTTCTTTAGATGAACTTACCTTTTCGACAGGGAAGGTAAAATAATAACTTAACGAACAATATTCTCGAATCTTCAAATAACGTTCTTGAATTCGATTGCAACTTGATGACTTCAATGATGACTAAACAATGTTCGAATAAAACTAAGTTATCGGTCTGCTTGGCCGGTTTCGTATAAATGGACACCCAATAATATCTGACGGAAAATTAGTGAATAAGTGCTGTCGGTAACTCACAACACACATAAAGAGTATTGTTTTTCTTACTATTTAAGTAAGGAAAAATTTAATGATCATGAATTCAATAGAAATAAAAATGTTAAGAACTTAACATGCAACTATAAACTCTGGAACTGCGGTGCATTTCAACACATGAGTGGAAGTGTGAGCTGCATGCAGTTATCCTCATAAATGGAAGGAGACTGGAGACATATTTTCGAGTGATGGAGTGTGCATAATACGTCTCACTCATAAGTATTCTCACACGCAGCCTCGTTTATACTCCAACTAAGTTCCCGCCATTAAACTTGTCCATAAATGAGCGGGAGAGCGCACATATCGCCAACGCTAATTCGGTACTTTTTCGGTGAATGTTTGGCCCTGGTTGGGAGGGGTTATTCTCGTTGACTGTCTGATGAGTGGATAGAAGCCCATGTTATGAGGAAACGTCGATTTTTGGCCGGATTCTGACTTGATAGATGCAACTATAACAATATTGTTCCTAAACAAAACGTATTGACGAATGCATTTTCATTCAAAGCGTTTTTATTTTGGGTATATTCATTTCGTATTTTCTTCCATAGTATATGGGTTGAATACTCTGAGGCTGTCATAAGTTAATGCTATGTCAGATTCAAATCCCTACACAACGTTTTTTTATCACATTCTAGCTAAATTTACAGTATTCCATATCTTATGAGGTGTTAGACGATTTAACATAATATTTCATTAATTGCTGCGAAAACAAGTCATGTGCCACAAGTATTGTTGAGATTTACTTTAAACCTTTCCACGTTGCGCACTGTGACTTGGTCTCTTTCACCTGGGACGATGTCCATTCTCTTCGATCATCTAACTGTCGATACGGCTCTTACGAATATAAGTAAGGATTTATGTATTATTTTCGCAGTATCATGTACAGACAGATGCATGGATCGTATGACTGCATGTATAAAATATAGATTCGTATGATTGAAAAATGTTTTCGATCAAATGAGATGAACAACATTTCTACACATATGTTTGCAATAAATTATAATCCAAGGTTGTTTTACTGGGTTGTTGAAAGATGAATCGTCGAGGCCCATTTGAATCGGATTAGAATGCAAAGATTGTCAAGTGCAACAGAATCTCAACGACTTTACTGCAAGGGCTCGCGGTGCTTGGTTGGGTGTAGGCGCGGGTGTGGGCGGTTGACTGCAGTTACCATACTGGTCTGGCGGAGATGCACGACAGGGTGGGTAAAATGGAAACAGGAAGTGTTGCGATCCGTTGATGAAGCGAACATTGGCGTATGACACTCTAATAAAAACGAATCCATTGAACCAAAAAAAGTTATTCGAACACCAATCTGGTGAGCAATGTATGGGAGAAAAAAATGTCCATTGATCAATTTTTGTGAGTCGTTGAACCGTTCGGTACGGAATAAAAGCATCAACCATTTTGAACAACGTCGTTGTCATATTCCGTTTCATTGTCAATAATGCAGTTGTGAATTCTTTCTCTATAAAGTCGTTTGAGCTCTTAAGTTTAGATTGTCCATTTCGTCGAATCTAAGATTGGTTCATCAATAACGAAATCAAATAAACATGACATGCACATAATTTAGGCTAAGAATGCGTACATAGAATTTTAATTTGCGCTAATTGTACTCAAGAACTTATCTGTACATGTGTTGGAGGTGATGAGAACAACACCTCCTTGAATGACACGAATGGGCAAATCATTTACCTTCATTTGCAGATCATTCATGTTACTAATATCTTGAACAGATATTTCGGTCTTACACCGATTCGAAACTCACGCCAGCGACGTCAATATTGGTAAACACCTAGGATATCTTACAACAGTTGAAAAAAAGAATGCAACAGGCTTCTAGTACGTATCATAACAAGCATCTTCATTAACACACCTCCTACTAAATTTCACTTAACATTGCATAAACGAATGATTTGTACGAACTTAGCATGGCGTCAAAAAATCAATACTATTTGCTCGCCTCGGAAAAATATCGCTCAGTGGGTCCTTGCCAGAGAATGCGATATCGTTCTGAAGAACGAGCGATCGAGACCGGAAAGGCAGGAGTAGATTAAGTTTATCTCCGATGTCGAGCACCGGCAGGCAAACCAAATTTGAACGATTTTTTTTTTCAGCTAATTACAATTCATTTTCTTGAACGTGAGTAGTTAACAAACGGACGAATATAGTTGTTGTGTATGGAGATAAGAATTATTTCAAACATGTGGTACGAGTATCATTTAAGTGAAGAAACATAAGTTTCAATTCTAACATGCAGTGCAAAATTTGCCTTATGAAAAAACATGGTGATTAATGCTTTCATGCAGAACAAGGATCGTTTTATTCAAGAAACATAAAGTTTAATTTAAAAATGCGTTACGAGTATCGTTTCAGGGTAGAAACATAGGCGATAATTCATAGTAGCTGTTCGAAAACGTACTTAATTCGGGCGTCAGGTCGGTAATCGACGTTATATTATCTATAGTTCCTAATTGGAGATTGGGTGTATTGTATAGCTGTTGAATGGACATTTTGAATGGGTATTGAATGTGTTTGGTTCGATAACTAGCGGTGCGGCGTTATCTCATCTTGTGATTGTAATTGGTTTTGAGGTGTATCATTAAAAGGTATTGTGTATTTGAGAGGTATTGATTATGCTGACAAATTCCAAATATGTTACGGATTGCGAGTAGCAAATGATGGCAGTCGGTCACATCTTATCTCGCAATTGAGTAAGGAGTGCTGTGTTTGCCTCCTCTGCAACGTGTGTGATGAAGATATGTGAATTTTTGAATTTGTGGATATATGTATATATGATGTATACATTTTGTAAATTTCTATCTTAATAGGATATTCACGTTCACAAAAGGAGTTATTATTCATACATAAGAATAATTCGCACGTTCACTGCATCCGACGAAATTAGTTGTTATATTACCCCGGACTATGCATCCAATAAATCAAACAAGGGGATGATAATAGATATTTACAGTCTAGTTTTTTTCTTAAAATTGGAGAACATGAAATGATCGATTACTATTATTTCAGGATCATCATTGACAGAGGTTTTAGGCAAGCATCAACCAAGGTCTGTACTCCGCACATGCTCATCAAGCGTGAATGATGATTTCCGGTCATTCTGATGCTTTCGTTGACGTAATCATCAGTATTAAGGAAACGAAGTCTCTAGAACAGCACTATATTTTTTACGTCGGATAACCCGAAATAAACAACCGGCAAACAAAAACAGTACGCCCACGAACTTAGGATTCACGAACTTTGCAGAGGTCTCTTCAATGCCAACTGTATAATTTTGAATGTATTATAATACTGTAACATTTCCTCAGTAGATTTCAAAGGAAGTAGAACAAGTTTGTCTATAAAATCGTTCTATGAGAAATCCAGGGTCTCATTATATTTGGATCGCTTGCACTGTTTACAATCATATAGCTATTCATTGAGTTAATGGATCTCCTATATACGCGTGTTTGTAATTTTTTTTTATTTTTTTTTTTAAATCGGGTTTATGTTCATAGAAAACTTATCAATTCCGATACAGATAAATTCTTGGCGGAATTTATCTGTATCGGGTCATGGGTATAACTTACTAGGAAGGCATGGGTGGAACTTCACAATTACCTGTAACACGCCTATTTGCTCCTATAGCCAAGTCAATGACGTGATCTGAGTCGGTTGTTATTTAATTTATAACAACTATCGTCCTTCTTGTGGGGAATGTTGTCATGTAATGAGATGAGAATTGTCGACTATGGTAGGAAATCGTACCGCGAATTGCGTTGCCTATTCTGCTGCTGTTGGATACTATTGCGTATTTTTGTCGCGTCAATGTGTTGCTCTATAGTGCATACCGTTGGAGATATTTGCTGGTTACGTACAAGTACACTGCTGCAACCATTCCTAACCTAAATTCATCTAAGTCCATTAGGACAGAGAACTACCTCAGCGTTGGCTGGTGATGAGAAGATCACGGCAGGGCGCTCCCGCAGGCTGGTCCATTAGGACAGAGAACTAGAACAGCGTTGGCTGGTGATGGGAAGGTCGAGAATGAATGGACGTGCCTGATTGAGGCAACCAGCGTTATGGACTTTCTATAGAAACTGTCAGAGGTAATGACTTGATGTAGCGTGCAGTCGGGACATAGGGAAACTTGTCTATTTACTAAGGATGTGTCGATTCATTGTTTAATTATTCTAATATCAGTTACCGCCTCTAACGATGACATAATTAACGTTTCACAGAGGATTGACAAACAATATAGCAATACCCACAGCGTACAACGTTTTGTGTCAATTACATGCGCTGTGTGAGATTTAGGTGGATTTATTTCACCCTGAGACGTCAGGGTCCACCGGCTTCGTGCAAAAATGACCCCCCTATACTCATATCACAACAGTTTAGAGGCTAAGTAGATGATTTCTTTATCATTATACACGCTTATGAATCCCTAACCCGGTCGAATAAAGGTGAACTATAGTCAATAACAACAGGCAGCCGGGGGCCAGGTTGATCATGGCACCATTTATCTATGAAGACTTCGTGCAGGTGGAGCAGGCATCGCATTTAGCACCAGCTCCTAACGTCATCCAAAGATATCTCTTCAGTTACGCATTTGGTGGCATAATTGACTCATTGAAATTGAATTTGAGATATTTGACAGAAACTGTTGACGCCTTCAAAAAGAGGATAATTGTTCCGGTTGAACAAGAACATAATACTTCTTTATCTCTTATTAATCATGAATCTCCAATGATGAGAGACACGAACATTGTTAAGACGAAAAGCTCACTCAAGCGCATCAGATATTACAGATATATTCCGTGACAGCTTGCAGACAATTTACGAATTATTTCATTTCATTTAAAATATCTAATTTAGAACAGTAAACCAGACACAGACGAGCAACGAGCGAGGTTGGTGAGAACAGACGGTTCCTGGGTTTACAATTTTTTCCTCGAGGCTTATATTAATGAGATATGTTGAATGTTATCTTGTATATTAATAGGTGCGAAGAGCAATGTTCACATAAGGAGCTGCCAATCTCGCCCTTACTCATCTGCATGTCCATGTTTACAAAATCAGAACCTCAGATATTTTTCGATTTAAAAAAACAGTGCCCCATGAGGAGTTGTACTGTCATTGACGGAGAGCAGTTTTGGGACACTTGGCGTAATTAAAGAGTAACTTACATCACCTTCAGCCAGATATTGAAAGGTTTGTTCCGTATTTCAGAGTTCAACCCAAAATCAAATAATAGTAATTGGCTACCATAACAGGTAAAAATGGCTAGCTTAACAAGAGCCAAAAATAAACGTAGAAAATTACAGAAGCCAAAATGAAAGTGCGACGGCACATTTCGATGTCTGGAATGTCCGTCAATTCATTCAGATTTAATCAGCCACTGATTTACAAACAAATAATAGCATGAATCACCATTTTTTGCGTTCATATTGATCGGTCTATCTAGTTTCATAGATTTTATATCTGTTCTTAACTAGCCTATATCAACAAATTGATGCATAGGAATATTCTATATGCGGGTATAGTTTGCCATAGTAAATCCGCAATGAACTAACCTGCTCCACAAGCACGCTTTGCTTTATCCGTTGCACGGAGAATGATACTTGATGACACTTGAAACGTACAGTACAAACAATTACACATTGTCTTAGACTTCTAACTGCCAAATTATGCGAACGCAAATGAAGTATTTTTTGAGCATGCTGCAAGATTCACAAAACTAACTTCTGTAATCTATTAGTATAGCTCACTCATCGCAGATGAGGTTTCGTGTTGAGGAATTACCGGATTGAACTAATCTCCCACTCCATGACGAAGATTTCTTCGCGAATGTTTGCAACAGCTCGAGAATATCAGGTCGATTGTCTTGTCTTTGCTTAGAGAACAACTGGGCGACCTTCATTCATCTATCGAGTTCCAATACATCGACGTGAACTGTGATCTAATCAGATGAGTGAAATACATCAACTTTTGTGCATTCCCAACTCGAACCTGGCATATTGCACCCCAAAACACGCGAATATACTTTGTTCTACAACTCCAACACCAACCCCACTATAATTCGAACAACGTCAATATCGAGCATATCCCTCAGCGTCACTCCAGCTTTACCTCTCAAAGATTTTGCCTCGAAAATATTTCATATTTTTTTCTCGCTGCTCTCGCCCCACGCCTCAGTCCCGTCGAGAAATATTGAAGCAACTACACCCAAACCTTATTCACTCGTGACATTCATACCCAATATCCCACAGCTCATACATTCTCCAGTGCACCGAACACATTACACGATAATCCGCTTAGATTTTGCTCAGTTTCCAAATGTCCAGACTCCTGCATATGAGAGTCATGGTACTTACAGTAAAATACTCACCTTCTTCGATAACCATTTATTTAGGCGAGCATTGATTAAATCGTTACTCGAACGCCGCATTACTTTGTTCAAACCCACATTCACTCGCAGCTTCCTCCCCTCTCACACACCTCCAAGTTGGTCTGACGATAGATTGAAGATTTTGGTGCAGGTCAGTAAACATTGAAATACCAACATTGAAACACTGCGTACTGGATGTCAATTAACATAACGGGAATACAACTGATATCGCAAGGGAACATGAAAGAAGACCCATTCCAGGTACACTGTAGAACCAGGAAATATAAATGAGAATACATTTTAGAACAACAGTCTTTTCAGTCATACTGTATTTATTTCGGTAAATATTAATTAGGCCAACCTTTATTACCCATCTATAAACACCATAGTTGTAACAACTTATCAGTTTTCACTCGCCGTATAAAACACAAGATCTAATTTCTTCAGTTACAGTTAGTGAATTTTCGGTTCAAATCGAGGTTCTTACATCATCCAGTTGTTTTTGTTTGCCCAGCTGCCCCTTGAAACAACGGTGGCAAAACATAACTGGTTGGGAGTAACTGCAATAACACCCATTCTGGAGATGGAAGATAAATTGACGGAAACACTGCGTGGCAGGCGAAAACAGGGAGGAGGACTTGAAGGGATGTGTTGGGCATGACTGCAAGGAGGACTCAAGGACATGTAGGAGGACTCGATGGGTGGTGCTGGGAAGGTATTGACAAGGTGGAGGGTTCGGCGGGATGAGATGGGCAGGTAAGGACATGTAAGAGGACTCAACGAGTAGTGCTGGAAAGTTGGAGACAGGATGCATGCAGGACTCGGCGGGAGATGTTGGTCGTGTGTATATAAAGGGGGACTCGACGGGAAGTGCGGGGACGGTGAGAACTCGGTGAAGGATTCGGCGGGAACTGCTGGGCATATGAAAACGGGAAGGTTACTTGACGGGAAGGGCTAGAATGCGAAGACATGAAAAAGGGACTTGACGGGAGGCGTGGGGCATGTGATTCTAGTTGGATATTTTTGTGATTCCAGTGATTCTAGTTGCATATGTTTTATCCATTGTTACAATAATATCATAGAAATTAGATTACTCGGCATAAGTAATACTAATATCCTCCACAACTAACATATTATTGTGTTCATTTTTTTACACGAGGCTGACGGTTGCACTAGCACATCGCTCCCGGCAGACCAATCACTTGATGTTCTCTCTGGCTTTGGTAAAAACAAAATGAAATGCATAGATACATTTTGAGTATTGACTATGATTTACATTGAAATGTCACTTAGATCACTAACTATTTATAAACAAAAATTCATAATTTAGTCAAATAGAGTGTTGGCGTGACTAAAATCGATGCTTAGTGCTTCAGAATAAAAACGGGATCGGTTCCGCTGTATTTTGTATGGTCGTACACAATGCGTGCAAATGCCTTATATTCCCTCAACTGCCCAGAATAATTTTCCCATTATTTTTATTTGTCATATTCCACTTGGGGAAGCAAAATCCATGTCAAATGTTCGTAAAACTTGACGGCCTGATTCTGATAGGCTAATAATTACATCTGACTATGATTGTAGGACGGCTGTTTTCGTGTACGTGCCTTCTGGTTGGTCCAATGCTTAGGACGAAATCGAGTCACCGGCTGATGCAAAAAATTTTAAGAGATATTTGAAATTAGCAGTCGAGTAGAAAAATGTATATCTCCATAACCACAGAGTTTAAAGTTCAATATACGTAGTAAACGATATTTACATGTAAATTTGTAGAAAGTTCAGATATAAAAAAGTGAATGGTCCTGTTCTTTAACTAAGAAGGGGACGTTTGTAAGGTTAGGAAGGCTGAATTTGATTAGAGAACTTCGTACGAAAATCCAAATTAAAAATGTGTGTTGTAGAAGTCATGTGGGAAATTAGTTATACACCGGAAACATTTGATCGCTGATTATATTGATTGAATTGTCAATAATCTGATGTAATAAGACAATGTCATGTATTTCGAAACGTATGTCAAGTAACTGCATGTAGTACTGAATTCGTGTACCCACTAATGACTCGCTATTATGGGTACCTGCGTCTAGAGAGGCCAGTCAAATGGTCAACTAACGAGTCAAACTAAGTCAAGTCGATGAACGAAATTTACTGTGCAGAGAATTACATCAAATTTACACAAAACGCTTGTTGCCAATTGTTGTGTTATAGAATGTTTTGCTCTCTTAAATAAGAAAGATATATTTCAGCAGTTGATACCGGGAGGGCTAACACTGTACGAACAATCATTGTGAAACCTGCGAAAGCTACCGAGGTTCCCCTTATATGTCACCCGAAATAAAATACTTGATATGTCCGTATTTGGAATCTAGATTAGACGACTTTGATTTCTTTATTAATTTTGGATCATTGTTGGCCAATTTACATAACTTGTCACCGTTTAAGAAATCATTTGAATTTGAAGTTGCTGTTTAAACATGGCACTAAATATAAAAATTGCTAACTAATCTCTCGATAATATCTGACGAGGCATTGCCAATAGCTGCTCAGTTAACTAGTACTGAACAATCATAATTTTTCTCTCGGTTACACTGAGTTTCTGGCGATTCGTTTGCAAATACGAGTGTGAAATCAACATAATAATACTGCAACCGTCACGACAATTGATGAACCGCTGGCTGCAGGGCATCATTTGAATCGTTCCGTCGTCATTTGTTTCTAATAACCTCGGACTAAATTGGGACAGATCTTCAAATTTAATTTCATAGTTCATCAAGTGCCGTTTGTATGGAGCTAACAAGCTCCAAGGATTGATGAATACGTAGCTTCCGTTTGAGTTGTTCAGAGGGGAACCATGTCACGGTACCGCGTGTTTTCCCTATCAAATGCAAGCACAAAATATATTGATTTTAATCCACGCTTGTTTCAAGCCAATTGCCTAATTTGCGATGGAATGCACGATGAATTTATCTGGACACATTTGGCCCCATTCGAGCTCTCCGCCCAAAAACTGGAAATTTCCCTGTTATCGAACGGAGAGAGTGAGGGGGGAGGGGTTTTAGACTGAGCGAATCCATGTGCAAAGCGTCCGGTACTGAAAAAGGAAAACAGATAGAAAAAGAAATCCACACGTACGGCAATATTTTTACGTGGTCGTTGACATTGTAAGGAATACGTGTAAAATAATTTACCAAACCAGACATACTTCTCAAGTCACTCCCACATTAACTGGAAAAGTTAGCGAGGTATGGTGCTCTTCAATCTTCGCACCCTATGAGAGAGCATGCGATGACTCGCGTTTTGTCTCAGGTGGATTCACCCCCTCAATCGAATCTCATCTTTTGAGAGAATAATTACGTAGTGCAATCAACACACACTGGAATAAAGCCGGATAAGTTGGATGGCAGTGTCGGTTACCTCAGAGACATCAATTTTATCCTGAACGAAGAAAATAGGGGATATTTGAATTTGTATCCTAGACTGATAATGGATATTGCTCAAATTAAAGAATTTCCTTAATTGATAAACGAGATACGAATTCGGGGTAAATTTAAAGTATGAAATGATCTTAATGAATGATAAATAATACAAATAGATAGACATTTAAACAGATATTTTCAAAGTCAGATTGTTTGATTGAGCAAAAATTGACCACTGCACAATTGGGTTGAACGTACCATAAATCATGCCTAGTTGGCTTTAAATTTATTCTTCCTACTAGATAGTATTCTCTTATAGGTATTCAAGGAAAAAACTTTCTCGTCGATGTGTGACCAAAGGTTTTTGGTTCGGGAAGCGTCTTTCATCTCCACGATTTATTTTGATCCGTACAACCTACGTGAGACAAACATCTTGGACTATAAATATAAATTGATGATCCTAATGTGAGTTTATTCCAAGCCCTTTCAAACAGTGGAAACAGGGAAAATTTTGACGAGATTTTTGCTAACTTTTCGTTAACGCATGGTCATGCTCTCACCGTCTATACCCGCGGTGCTATGCAATATCCAAAGTTACCTGAACAAGAGCAACGAGTAACTGTGCAATATTTGATATTGAAAACTTGATTAGAAGTTGGCCGTTTATGAGACGTTGGCATTAATAATAACTTTTTTCAATCATATCGTTGATAAACATTAGTGAGCCTCACCGGTATTCGATTCCTCAATCGTCAAAGAGCCAGGTGGATGCCTTGTCAACTACTGCACGAGTGTTTTATATGACCCACAATTTGCAAATATGCAGTACTTCTTAAGTGTATATAATTTATTAGATCTGGTCGTCGATGTGGAGGGTGTGCCTTGTAGCTTGCTCCTGCTATTTTGATACTCTGGACGGGCAGAATCAGTTTATGAATAATGCTTGCTACTTCTTAAACCGTTAATGAAGATGTAACTTGGATTTTCTCTTTGGCAACGAGAACCATCAGTTTCTTTCCGGACAAAAAGTATTCGTGCATGGGGTTGTGATGACATTATGTGCATAACTTTTAATTTGCCAAACTTCCTGACCAATTAAATTTTTTTGTTCAGGTCAAATTATAGCAGTCGACACTCAAGTTCTGCACTTTTTCTTCTAGATCAGATCGTTTGCAAACTTCCTAATGTTCGGGAGCGCGTTTTCATCAAGATCTATCATGAGTCTTAGGAAATGGACTGAACCTCAAACAGAACCTCGAGGCACACCGCTTGTTACAAGAACAATTCAATCAACTAAGCGTCTGTGAGGAATTTTACAGTAAGCTGTTTGGAAATCAAGGTATCCGATATCGATGGAAGATATCCAGTCTTGAAAATCTATTGCATCCTGAAAAATAGCAGCAATTTTGTCTGAGAGGAACGATTATGTCCAAAACCGTGACGAGTCTCCTAATCAACATGTTTATATTAGTAATTTTTGAATTACATCGGTAATCAGACTTTCTATCAGTTGGCCAATGCTGAAGTGTCATTTAATGTTCGGTAATTGCCGATACAGTTCCTGTCTCATTTTATGTGAATTGACTTAACATTGAGGGGCAAGTGCAATTAGTGAGAGGTATGACGAGAAATACCATGAGGGGTTCCGTCCATTCTTAGTCGCAGTCTGTATTCTGGGATGAACTTGGCTAGAGGTTTTGAGACTTTTAATTATTCTTGTAATTAATTACTTCGGAAGGAGTTCAAGTAACCGAGCAGGAAGATTTAGTTCGAAATTTCGCTGTAATATCCTGAAAATTGGGAATGTCCGGTTTCTCAACCGTAATTACGAAAGATGAATATTGTTTTAGTAAGGCACTCCCTCCGTTGTCGTATGTTTCAATATGAACTCTAACAGATACATACATTAGGCCTAATTCCCCAGAAAGGAGGTGGCTGAGAACCAGGCGCACCCCACACTCCTCTCCCACAAAAATACGCAAACAAATTAAGGGCTTTTGCGCTAAATGACATTTTCTGGAGACCCCGTATAACACACAGTTCGGGTAGGATGCGAGGTCCGAGCTCAGTGTCTGCAGCAAGGTCCGACAGCATTAAATTTTCTCTACTGCTGTGTCATATTACCCGGGCCATATCTACCTACGACCTTCTCGTTTATTAAAGAGACGGAAAGACGTGAAAATTCATCAGGGCAGCGTCATAACTCATTCATTCACATTCATTCGTCACTCGCTGCAATCCAATGCATGCTCTCCCGCCCAATCTTTGGTCTACCTCTAGGCCTACGTTTACTCGCCTCTGCTTTTATCATTAATAATTTTTCCTCTCAACGTTCTCGAACAATCTCAGAACGTATAAATCTACTCTGTCCTCTCCTCACCATCAACTATCTAATTCCTACAAAGTGCCCATACAGCCATGCCATTCAAACATTTTATCTCGAAAACATTCAAAGATCATCACTTTTTTGCTCTCGCGCGACCCCCAAGTCGCAGCTCGTAAAGTCCAGTTAGCACAACTTTCCCTCACGCAACCCACTATTTGCTTCCATACCTAGCGTCTTACAGCTCACTGCCTTGTTCAGTGTACACAGCAGTTAACACTATTCCTTCAGTCGTGATTTCACCTCAGATCTCCGCATGGGAGCCCAGATTTTCCCAACAGTGAACTCCCTCTAATAGCTCTCCTCAAAGGAGGAGACTAATTCTTCTCGTGTCGATCTTCCTCGAGCATCTCATTTCTTTACTGTTCGCGCGAACGCGCAGCTTTCTCCTCTCACACATTCTACCAATCTCCGATACTAGCATTGGCAAATTCTCCCTCGTATCGTCCACCAGTGCCGTATCATCCTCAAACAGTAACTAACTCAACTGCTCTCCTCGCCCATTTGATCCCAAAAACTCTAAACATCGACCCATTATGCTTCCGTTGATCTACCTGACAACTCCATCCATGCACAGATTGAATAGCAAGAGATAACGTAACCTGGTCTCGGTTCCACTTGCTCTACCAAAGCACTCACACCGCTCTCCGATCTGACACTTGCTCTACTGCCAGTATAGAAACTCTGAACCGGTTTCATCAAATTTTTGATTATTCCACAGAAACACAGCCCCCCTATAGCGCCTCCCTGTTCCACCCAATCGTAGATCTTTTTCCAGATCCATGAAGGCTCAGAACACATACTTTCTTTTTGCAAGGTACTGCTCACCGACTTGTCTCGCTAAAAAAAATCTGATGCGCACACCTTAAACCACAACCTGAAGCTCCACTGTTCCCTGCCAATCGCCCCACCTGTAAGGGCCCTAATCCTCTTGAGTGGCACTCTACTGGACAAATTACCGACAGTATATAACAAACTGCTACCTTGCGAGTTGCATGGAACTATATTTAAATCTTTACTGCAGGTCCCACGTAGAGGAACCTTGAATTAATAAACCAACTTTGATCCCTTTCGCGACTAAACAACGGAGTCAGTTTCATGGTCGCGAGGTCAATTTCGTTTATTGCATTACTATGTAGAAAGGTAGAAAATAACATGTTAGTGTTTAGCTAATGTCCAGCAGCATTATCAGTCATATATACTGATACTAAATAATACAAGTTTATCTGCAGGTGTCAACAGCTAGTCTTGCGCAGCCAGCAGAGTGAAACGTCTTTAACTTCGGAAAGATTTGATACCAGCTCTATGGATCAAAAGTCACTCTGTTATTCTCAGATCAGCTGCATTCAATTATTTGTTGTGCTTTAATTAGAGGAATATTATGGAGCTTGAGAAAATTCAGGACACCGAACGTGTGAGAAATCTTTTTGCAAAGCAAGACTTGACGGAAAGCTGCGGTATATTTTGGTCACAGAATAAATGTTGTGACTGGATGATGTAGTATTTCAATATTTTTTGAACCACGCAATATTATATTCACATTTGTTTCCAGTTAACGATGCCACTAACTACTTTCTTTGTGGATACATAATGCAAATTCTCTTTAATTATGTTACTTGAGAGTATTTTTGGCAAAATTTGCCATGGACTCTAGCCAATGTAATGCTCACTTTCAACGGCAAGGTATGTCGGGTTTAGGCCAGTCTAAAAAATCGTTTTGTTTTGTATTGCGATACAGAGCTGATTTTGAGGTGTAAGAACATGATTTTTTTTTATCACAACTTCAAAGCAAATTAACGATTTTCTACTCCGCGGTGAATTTTGCATTTTTTTGGAACGTGTGTTATCTGATCTATGTTACATTTGATTGGCTTGCAACAATCAATAATGTTTAATAAATCTGCTTCAGAAGCAAATTAAATTTAATGCTCAGTCCTCCAAACGTGGATCAGACGTAGATTTTAAATATGAAGAACTTAAGCATATTATACAAAAATTCTTAACGACTGAAATGATGAAAAAGTGATAAAAAACTATTAAATTCGCATCTGCGATATTAAATATGCATATTCTCTGCCAACGCATATTCAATATTGTACATTAAAAACCTCATCGTATGATCAATGTCACAAATAATCATGCTTGGTTTCATCAAAAACTTGTAGGTTTATAATTTTCAAAAAGCAAAAAATTATTTTACGAAATTGTTATGATCAAACCCTCATCAAAGGAGTTGAATGCAAATCCAAACAGTTTGAACAAATCAGTTTCAGAAAACAGCAATAAAAAATCAGTCCTAATTTTATGTTCATAGAGTCTGGTGACAAAGACTTTCATAGAATGTTTAGACTGGTGTCACATTCGTCACGCGCACGATACATGGGACATAAAAAACATGAATATAACAGAAAATATAATTATTGTCATGATAGAATGTTCCAACTTTCAATTTGCCAGCTTGAATAATAAATATATCAACATAAGGCTTGGAAATATTTAGAAACATATTCTATTTTCAATGACGCCATCTTTGAAGTGCTATTGCTAGCTTCAATTTTAGCAAGTGCTCTTGTTATTTTAACCCCGCACGAAAAGACCACAATGTCGGCTCAATGCATTTCTCGACATCGTCATGTGTTAGTGCCAGGCAAACCAATTAAGGGGAAGGATCTTTGTTCAGTGGCCATCCCAACCTGATAAATCAACAGCAACGTGGAGAACTCTAGTGACCTGGTGACGGACTTTGGCCCCTTGCTTCAGGTGTTATTGGAGCAGCGAACTGACGCGGAAGGTGACTGAATGGAATACAAATTAAGCTTTTCGCATTGTCATAACTTATGTTGTGACATAAGTTATGACCCAACATATTCCATAACTTAAGTTGTACGTAACTGCCACTTGAATCGAACTAAGTCAGTTACCGGATGTGTAATTTTTGTATATAGGAGCTACACCATTTGAGTAACTTCTTTAATATTTTGACCCTTTTTCGGCATTTGACACGGAGACTTTTGTAAACGCCTTTGTTCATCATCACATATATCACGGAAATTAGAATATGTATACAGTTAGAGAATATTGGACAATTACTAATATTCTGTGCGAATTATTATACAAAAATAGAAAAAAATTGCTGAAAAATAATTCAATGTCAGGTGCCGCATCATTTCTTACACTAGAGTGGATAGGTCGAATACATACGAGGAAACTGATACCATTATGAAGATGTGTCATTCGACGAAAGGTGCAAACAAAATTTGTATATACAGTATCATCTCGATGGATTCTAAATTGTTTTAGAATGATCAAGAACTACCAAGATAGCTAAAATACCATTAACGAAACTTGATTCACAAACCAATATTGCGTCGGACAAAAAGAAATAAAACCTTCTTCACTCTAGTTGAACTCTTATACTTATTAAGCGACTACATATATATAATACTTCTATTTGGAAATGATTACAAAAATTTGAACTCTATTTGTTTAATCAAAGCATTTCCACATTTTGTGTAATAGTTTAATGTTTGATTACACCACAACATCACAGTGTGCTTCCAAGAAAACTCAGTATATATTGAAGAAAAAGCATCTGGGAACGTGGAAACCTGTGAATAATTCACTTATCATCATTACAATTAGTATACAGGTGACATTAATAACATTCGAGTAATTTGAAATAAAAATCAATATCTGTATTGACTTTATTTATACAGTTCACTTCATTAATTGGATTTTATAACACAAGTCTAACACAAATATAAAAAAGACAAATAAACTGTAAAAAATTACGTAAATGAACTTAGATTCACTACAACCAAACACCTTGATATATATA
>SDVV010003642.1:0-21111 GCA_016164225.1 Gammarus roeselii | reverse complement strand
CTGTGTATGGAGCAGGAGCTGTTGGTCGGGAACAGTTTGTTCAAGAAGCGAGATATTCACAAGTACACATGGGTAAGAATGGCCCATGGTGCAATGGTGGAGAGAGCACTGATGGATTTTGTGCTGATATCGAGGAGAGTGGTGGGGAGGCTGTTGGATGTGCGGGTGTTGAGAGGGGAGGGTGGAAGAGTGTCTGACCATCTGCTGGTGGAAGGTAGATTAAGAGTGGAGCAGAAGTGGAAGGGCAACAAACGAGTGGGATGAGGAAGAGAGGTAGTGAAAGTGAGTGGACTGAATGTGAAGAGTAGAGCCGAGGAGTTCCATCAGGCGTTTAAGGAAGAATATGACAACGTGAAAGGACAGGATCTGAGAGATGTGGAGGAAGAATGGAAGACGTTAAGAGACGCGTTGCTGAGATATGCGAAGAAGGTGTGTGGTGTGCGCCGTGTGAGCGGGTGCAGGAGGAAAGGCTGCGAGTGGTGGAGCGAGGAGGTCAAACTAGGTGGTTGCAAGAAAAAGATGTGCGTTTGAGGAGTGGTTGCAGGTGAAGTCGGAGGTGGCTTGTGAAAGGTACAAAGAGAAGAGAAACGAGGTGAAGCGGGTGGTGAGGAGAGCCAAAAGGGACGCTGATGCCAGGTGGGGCAGGCGGTTGTGCCAGAATTTTGAGGAGAACAAAAAGTTGTTCTGGAAAGAGATGAAGAGGGTTAGAAAGGGAGTGACCGGAAAAGAGGAAGTGGTGAAAGATGAAAACAGCCAGTTGTTGTTGGAAATTGGTAACGTACGGAAGAGGTGGGCCGAGTATTTTGATAAGTCGTTGAATGTCGAGGATGACATAGAGGCTGACATTGTTGCTGTGGGTGGTGGTGCTCGGATGCCAGTTTTAGGAGAAAGACTTATTGCGGACATTACCAGGGAAGAGGTACAGGAAGCGGTGGACGTGATGAAAGCAGAGAAAGCCCCTGGTTTGGATGGAGTCTGTACCAAGTGCCTGAAGAAGTGTGGAATAACGATTGTCGAATGGTTGGTGAGGTTACTGAACTTGTGTTTTGTGGCAGGCGTGGTACCGAGTGAGTGGCGCAGTGCCTGCATTGTTCCGCTATATAAGGGCAAAGGAGATAAAAATGAATGCTGCAACTCGGGAGGTATCAGTCTGTTACATATGTGTTGCTGGTAAGTTGTACGGGAGAGTGCTGATCAAAAGGATTAGAGACAGTACGGACTGCGCAATTGGAGAGGAACAGTGTATCTTTAGAATTGGTAGAGGGTGTACCGATCAGATTTTTGCAGTGAGACAAGTATGTGAGAACTTCCTTGCCAAAGGATGTGTTCTGGGCCTTCATGGATCTGGAGAAGGCATATGACAGAATTGACAGGGAAGCGCTGTGGAGGTTTTGGCGTTTGTATGGAGTGGGCGGACATCTGTTGAAAGAAGTGCGGAGTTTCTATTTTGACAGCCGAGCATGTATCAGAGTCTGGAGCGAGGTGAGTGATTGGTTCACAGTGAAAGCGGGACTGAGACAAGGCTGCGTGATGTCTCCCTGGCTGTTCAACCTCTATATGGATGGAGTGGTCAGGGAGGTGAACGCGAGTATGCTGGGTCATGGCTTGGAACTGTTGGAATCGAATGGGCGGAGTTGGCAGGTGAGCCTGTTGCTATTTGCTGATGATACGGCCCTGGTTGCGGATTCGGAGGAGAAGCTATGTAGGCTAGTGTCTGAGTTTGGTAGAATGTATAAGAGGAGGAAGTTTCGAGTGAACGTCGGTAAGAGTAAAGTAATAAGATGCTCGAGGAATGTCGATGCGAGCAAATTTAGTGTTAACCTAAATGGAGAGCTCCTGGAGGAAGTTCAGTGTTTAAGTATCTGGGCTCCCATGTGGAGATAACTGAACTAGTGGAAACTGAAGTGAAGGCGCGAGTGAATTAGGGATGTAAAGTGTTGGGTGCACTAAAGAGTGTAGGGGCTTTGGGACGTTAGAGATGGAAACAAAGAGAGGGCTGTATGAGGGTGTTGTTGTCCCAACTGTGTTCTAAGGAGCTGAGGCTTGAAGGGAGAGAGCAGAGGAGAGAAGAAGGTTGAATGTTTTCGAGTTGAAATGTTTGAGGAGCATAGCTGGAGTAAAGCTGAGAGACCGGATCACCAACGACGTGGTTCGAAACAGAACAGGGATTGTGAAGAAGTTGGAGGAGAGTGGATTCGCGTGTTATGAGATGGTTCGGGCACATGGAGAGGATGGATGAAGGGAGATTGGTGAAAAGGGTGATGAATGCTGAGGCGAGCGGTCGCAGGCCCAGAGGTAGACCGAAGTTTGGGTAGATGGATGGTGTGAAGCAGGCGTTGGGAAGGAAAGATATGAATGTGGAGGTGGCGAGAGAGCGTGCAATGAACAGGCGTGAGTGGAGAATGGATGTGAATGTTTGATTTTGACGCTGCTTTGATGTGCTTTCTTGCCCTTGGCATCCCGCTGTCGGGATGGGCGAGGGTGGGGGGGGGGGCGGCCATTATGACGCGGCGGGGGTAAACCAGTGAAAACTGTTGGGCCCTGCTGTTGACAACGGCCACCCTTCTTTCTGGGGGATGCGGCTAAGTGTCTGTACTTGTATCAGTATCTGTAATTGGACCACAGGATCCTCATCTGCTGTAACTTTCATCTTACTCAATCGTGACTTTTACCGCATGCTTAAACCTTAGCCGCAATCAACAGCTGAACTCGAATTTAATTCCGATTATGTAATCAAATGAATTGCATGTACTAAATTGGATTTTAATTCGCGCCCGATGCCGCCTTCAATATGAATATTGGAGTTTCATCCAACTATTTATTAGGAAGAAATGCTACCAGCCTCATTTGCTCTTCGTCTGAACTTGAGTTGGTTAGCCGGCTCAACCTATCGGAACTTGTGTTGGTTAGCCGGCCTAACTTATCCGAACTTATTTTGAGCAGCCGGCACAACCCATCAGAACTTGTATTGGGTAGCTGGTACTAGCTATCGGTACTTGTTTTGGGTAGCCGGTTCAAACAATCAAAAATTGAATGGGGCAACCGGCACAACCCATCGGAAGTTTAATAATTCGCAGGAGGCCACATCACAGTAAACTTAGATTCATAAGATATTTATGTAGAAAACGTTAGATTGCCCAAATGTTCGAGAATTTTTTTTTCGGCTCCAAATCTAATGAGCCCAGAAGTAATAGGCATAGTGAAATTTACTGGCTTCAAATTTGAAACCTTTCTGCCAACTTTCTTTGTAAATTTTTCCTGTATCAGCTGATTCATTTGGACGCAAAACAAATATTTTTTGAGGTCATGTGATAGGTAAAAGTAAGCAGCAATTGTAATGTTCATAGGTCAGGCTTGTTACTAGACTAGCGAGGTTTGGAATGGATGTCTATGATTGAGTAAGCTATCCGTAACCCTCCAGTCATATGAAGTCGTTTGTATGGACATAAGTTGTTTCTCATAAGCGTATGGACAAAATTAATATGGCCGACTAGGAGGATTTGAGTTTCATTATTCACTTGGTACAGCTTTTCGACTTGAAAATTCACTTCCACCATAACAGTCCTTGAAGCTACTACATTTGATAGTTCCCAAGTATAGCGGCCGTATAACTAGTTCCTTTCACACGTGAACGGATGAAGCTATCACTTTAGATATGCAACGATTATCATGTACACAAAAATTTAAATTCTGCCTCTGACCATTAATGAGACGTTCAAACGAGTCTCCATCACGAGCCAGCCCATGGACGCTGTTGCAGAGGGCAGGTTGGCCACGTAAACGAGGCCAGCCCATGAAAGCTGTTGCAGAGGGCAGGTTGGCCACGTAAACGAGGCCAGCCCATGGACGCTGTTGCAAAGGGCAGGTTGGCCACGTAAACGAGGCCAGCCCATGAAAGCTGTTGCAGAGGGCAGGTTGGTCACGTAAACGAGGCCGGCCCATGGAAGCTGTTGCAAAGGGCAGGTTGGCCACGTAAACGAGGCCAGCCCATGGAAGCTGTTGCAGAGGGCAGGTTGCCCACGTAAACGAAGCCAGCCCATGGAAGCTGTTGCAGAGGGCAGGTTGGTCACGTAAACGAGGCCAGCCCATGGAAGCTCTTGCAGAGGGCAGGCTGCCCCCGTAAACGAGGCCAGATCGTGGGAGCTGTTGCAGAGGGCAGGTTGCCCCCGTAAACGAGGCCAGATCATGCAAGCTGTTGCAGAGGGCAGGTTGGCCACGTTAACGAGGCGAGCCCATGGAAGCTGTTGCAGAGGGCAGGTTGGCCACGTTAACAAGGCGAGCCCATGGAAGCTGTTGCAGAGGGCAGGTTACATACGTAACGAGGCCAGCCCATGGAAGCTGTTGCAGAGGGCAGGTTGCCAACGTAAACGAGGCCAGCTCAATTAAGCTGTTGCAGAGGGCAGGTTTCCAACGTAAACGAGACCAGCCCGTGAAAACTATTGCAGAGGGCAGATTACCCATGTAAACGAGGCCAGCCCATGGAAGCTGTTGCAGTGGGCAGGTTACCCACGTAACGAGGCCAGCCCATGGAAGCTGTTGCAGAGGGCAGGTTACCCACGTAAACGAGACCAGCCCGTAAAAGCAGTTGCATAGGACAGGTCACGCAAGTAAACGAGGCCAGCCCATGGAAGCTGTTGCAGAGGGCAGGTTACCAACGTAAACGAGACCAGCTCGTGGAAGCTGTTGCAAAGGGCAGATTGCCCACGTAAACGAGACCAGCCCATGGAAGCTGTTGCAGAGGGCAGGTTACCCACTTAAACGAGACCAGCCTGTGAGAGCTGTTGCAGAGGGCATGCTACCCACGTTCACAATGAACTGTTCTTCGCGCTTCCGTGAATTGTAGTCAGAAAAATTCTGAACATGTTCATAAGTACATGATATGGATTTTGTATTTAATGAAGGAACTGTATTGTATCTGTCATCTGCACAGAAATAATCACCAGACACGTGGGATCCCATAGTGCTCCAATTCTCCAAGTAAATTCTTTCGTGGAACACGTTTGCCGTCACCTTTGAATAGCGACCCTCTTCACTCTGATGCGTCTCTTGAATAGTGAGGAGAGAGAGACGGTGCCCCATCGTCATAAGAGCGGTCCTCTTCACTCTGGCGCGTCTCATGAATAGTAAGGAGAGAGAGACAGTGCCCCATCGTCATAATATCGAACCTCTTCACAATGGCGCGTCTCTTGAATAGTAAGGAGAGAGAGAAACGGTGCCCCATCGTCATTTAAAAATTCGTGCGGGCAGAAGGAGGGAGCGAACTGTGAGGTGCCTCGTACGACTATTTCTACGAGGTGGACACAGAATCTTGTGTCAACAATGAACAGATCGGATGATGAGGACACCTGAGATATCGCTGCAGGTCGCAGGCATCAAACGACACCATATGCATTTCGGAACAATAAATTCATCATTGGCTTGGAATTCATTTTTTTTTGTACTACAATCGATTTTTTGAATCTCACAAATAGTTTGTCGTTGCCCTCTTGATACACTCACCCTCTAGAAAAGTCGAAATAGGGCAATCACCTGGCTTGTTTTTCAGAAGACTTGGAGATAAATTGAAGATTATGGTTCAGCGATAAAACAATTAAAGCTAAAAATCCAATTTATTTTTAGCCGCCTGTGAACATAGATGTATGAGTAATTTTTTTATGATGGTTTGAGCCACACGTCAGAGCTGAATGTATACGAATGGACGGTAGTTCGTGATATATATTCAACAGATATGTTCTTGGAGCACATAGCGCTTGTCTCTTGGACAGGATACTCGTACCATATCGTTCACGTTATAAATGGCAATAATCTACATGACGGATCAGCGAAACGCTTTCACCGTGCTGTGGTGATAATTATGCCATGATCGGAGCGAGTAAGAAAAGGAATTCCAAATTTTTGGCTGTGGCTCGGATATGAGAAACAACGTTTCTGAAATACAAAAGGTAACATAAGCCTACCCTGCAATCGATATCTTCCTAATGGATACCGGGACCCAACCAAATCTAGTTCGAGTAACTGCATTTAATTGTTGAACCTCACCTGGTTGATTTCCATGCAAAGGATTAAAGAAGAATGCACCCTTCTATTATAAGTGAAATGAAGGACAAAATCTAGGAACAAGGCACGATCAAAACTCCATTCCTGTTCAGGGCTTAGTTTGTCTCTCTCTTGCTCTTGGATTATACTTCTACCAATCTCTCGCTCACTTTCTCTTTCATGCTTTCTTATTTATATATGTTCTTTGTTCTCGATATCTTCATATGCCATCCTTACGTTATTTGTCTTCCCTCTCAGGCTTTAGCAATTTAGAAGCCTACCTAAATCATTTCAAACCAAAAATTTGTCAATATGATGGAACAAATCTTCCTTCAGATATTTTTCTTCTTCGCTGTCACCAACTCGCCATAACAGTTTTTCAACGCGTGCTTTTTCCCGTAAGATTTATTCCGCAGGAAGCCTTGAACATCCTCCTGTCATTGCATTGCGTGACGCAAATATTCGCCTTGTTCTCTCAGTCCGCCGTTCGTATTCAAGGTGCACATCGGACCGGAAAAAACGGCACGTTATTCTAATGCAGCCAAGACCGCAAACATGGCGGCACAATTTCAGGCGTGGAATATGTCCGCCTCTTTCTGGCCTCTCGCAAACCTTGTAAAAATTCATGATTTTGTATTATCACTTGCATATGTTGGGCGAGTCGCCGGTCTGTAAATGGATTATTGTAACACTGAAACTTTGCAATGGACATAAATAAAATGCATGTGTGGGGAATAAATTTTTTCCCAGTCTTGTTATTATTTGCAAAACAATTACAAGACCTCTTGAAATATCGCCAGCATTTTCCGTCAAACAGTACGTGTCTTTGTCCAAGAATATGCAATAAAAAAAATCACGCTGGGAATAAATTATTTACTAATTCAAATAATAATATTCAATGATATTTATGATTATTTTCCTTCTACATTATTATGTTCATCAATATATATGCACTAGAATTTTTAAACTTTATTACAATATTATCCTGCTATAGCACACATTACTTCTTTTGTTGGAAAACACATTGAAAGGGAAGATAGGACATCATCGTTCCACAACATCTGCGTGTGTGCCTTGGCAAGCAACTGTACATTCAATTGCAATGATCCTACCAGGATGCTGTGAAGGAAACTATGACCTAATATATTTTTCGATCTTCCATCTGGTATTTTTTGCTATATACTGTACCAGACATACAATATGAAATTATTGAAAGGTTCGTTCAAGGGTTTGAATGCTGCCGAATGGAATAAAATTGGCAAAAAAAGCACAGTGGATACATGAGGAGTTTTTATTTGTATCGTGAATCCACATAATCATTCAAGTTTCATTTTAATAATGATTGCTTCTCATTGTAAGGGATTCGGAAATGATTATTCATTTTCGAATCCCATGAGTAATGATTTAGGCTATGAAATTTTCATTGGGAATAATTTGACCTCATTAAATGGCATTTTCAACTAAACATAATCAACAGAATTCGTTAAAAAAAATAATGGGTTTCCACATAGCGTTATAGAGTTAACAAACCTAGGTTAAACACGTGCTGATCATGATTCAGATCACCATGTATGTATTATAGTGACAGTTGATATTGATTTCAACTGAATTCATGCATAATAAGGGACTTTTAAAACTACATTATCATTTCCAGCAAAATTAGTATACCCTCTTATCTGAATATTTGCTCTATATTAACAAAATTTAGGATAGTTTACACAAATTGTTATAACCTAAAACTTAATTCCTTGGTGCAATTTCCCTCTAACAATACAATAATATCTTGTACTCTCATTTTCTGGAGAAGTTTATATCAAACAGCTTTGAATAGGCTTAGTCAGCATTTAATAAAAGTACCAGCCTATTATTTGTCTCTATTTCATTCTGAATTTATTGTTTTTCCTAAACGAAGAGTTTGTAATGTTGACATACAATTAAAAACAAGTTGGAATAGAGCGGTAAAATAGTTTGAACGAATATTTAAATGTGTTTGAACGATTTCATGCGTAGTAATCTACGTTCCTCCGCTATACCATGACATACGATAAACGAGCACCTTCTCGTACATGTAATCTTGCTGTAACTGCAACAAAAAGAACGGCCTGAAGTTTTCCGAAATTCATCTGATTCCTCGTATCATGAAGATGCTAATGATCAACCTTGTATTCGTCAACTTTTCATTAACATGAATTTACCCAGTGTGAATATTTGCATTAGGAGTCTCGACCTTTGCCGCCGACTGTACCTTCTAGCATTGATAAGCCAAAATCTGCCAGAAATTATTTCTGGATTTGTTGTTCGTAATACAAAAAATTGTCAGAATTGTCTTTGTAAAGACGTCCTCAATTTATTTTATATATTTTACAAAAAAGTTGTCAGAATCGTTTCTGTGAGTATTATATTTCGATTCTAGCTTATTATTTGTCCCTCTTTCTGTCTGAATTTGTCATTCGCTCACAAAATTGTACATGGGAGCTCACTGTGTAAATCTTATGTAACCATCAATGAACTGTACACCAATGAAATCGGCTACTGGCGAGGGATTCTTGCAGCACATTTTGTTCAACTGAATTTTTTTGTACGTGTTTTGCGCCATAAGAAACATTTGGTAAACCTGACCGAAAGGTTTGTCGTTCTTAATTTTATGTTTTATATCTGATTTGTGTACTGATTACACATATTACTTTAAATTTACAACTGTGTAGTGATAAGGTGGTGATGCTGTGTAAAACTTGAACACACTCGTCAGACTCTAAAATGATTTCAATCATTCTATGCGAACCCGCGTTCAATTGGCTACGGTCCCCTGAGAATTCAGGGTGAGAGCGTTTCTTCGCATCTCTTCATAACCAATGTGCTTTCAAAATATTGTCATCAATAGAAATCGCTGTTTATTAGCCCTAGCATAGCAGCTACTAAATCTAAGAATTACTTCTTGTCCGTGGCTAATTGTGCTCCAGACCTTTCGATCATATTCTTGTTGATCGCATTTTCATTAGCGATAGCCATCTACTTAGGCAATACCCACACACGATCCTGCACAATATAAGGTCACGGGTCCTTCTCTTAACGCAGATCCCTAAAATTATAAGCTAGTAAGACGCTCTCTAAGCCCCTCCAACATCAAACCCTTTGAATAGTCCACTTCACTTACATTGAACTTTGAATTAAATACATGCCGCTCCATAGCCACACCGTCAACATAAGCAAATCCTGGTGCATGTGTTACAGTGGAACGTGCGACAAATGCGGATATGCCATGAATAACAGAGATTGCATATCATGCAAAAGCCAAAAATGCAACAGAACCAGCAAGCCTATAAAACTAGCATTGCCCAAACACTCCGGTGGCCAGAGCATATGCCCCAAAACGCGATACGGAGAAGCCTACCTTCTCCCACAGGGTAGCTCATTTGTTAGTAGATACTCACCCAACGCTGCTGAACTCTCCATCGCCCAGCCCTTGTACCTCTGAAACCAAGTCCTTAACCCGCACTTCTCTCTCCAAAACAGAGCATCTAATTGTCACCTCAACAGAAAAATCCACAACAGCAAAGCAGGCCCATTCTGAAGCATCAGTCCCAGCACCGGGTCAACAGTAATTAATATGACCCCGTAGTCAATTCTCATTGGTGATATCCTCATGGCAAATGTGCTAACGTCCGACCTCACAGATAGATGGGCTTTTAAAATAATAATATATTAACAATTATGGTGCTCTGTCTAAAATCATTGTAAGCGCAAATCCATTCAAAAATCACATTATTGTGCTCACGGACTACGTCGCAAATGAAGTGGTGGTAAAATTAACCACCGCAATTTTGACGAAATGGTAAAATGTGCATGGCAGATCCCCTCAATCTGAAAACAATGGTGCAGAGGCATCGCTTCATGAAGTTCAGAATTATTCAAAGAGGCAAACTAAGAGATGAATCCACCGACGCCGCCGACGAGCGATTGTTTCATCCGGAGAATGCTAGTTTAAACAAAAGTGAAATTATTAAATTCTTCAAAACGGTAGCACGCTACGGTCCTCAGTGGGTTCAGACATTGTCATCCAAATACTATAACAAAATCATAAACAAGCAATCACTACTCAGTTCTCCTCACTTCCTCTACTTCCCTCCATCATAAAGCCTATATCTCGTATCATCACTTTCCAGCACACGTCAGCAAAGGAAATCTACTCGCAGACAACTCAAATCGGAGCGCCCTCTCGTCACCCCCAAACAAAAAATCATTAATCAGCGACTCCTTACTATCCCCACACAAACAGCTTCCATGAAGAGCCTTTTCACCACTCCCACACTCGCACCAACACCGTTCCATCAGCGCCTCTTTATTGTCCCCTCACAAACTACGTCCAATCATAGCCTACCCATCATCATCCCCATAGAAACAGCCCACAATCGGCACCCGCTCATCCTCCACCGGGTACCTTCCATGTTAATACTGCGTCCTCCTATTTGTCACCCACGTCTCTCGTACCACTCCAACACACCAACTGCTTTCCCTTCTTCTCCTATCTGCTCCTCCTCTCTACACTACTCATGCAAATCTGTTCAACTATGCTTGCAGCACAGCCCCAACCCCAAACTTTCGCTACCATTCCCTAACCTCTGACGTAAAACAATCTCTACTTATCCCGCTAACCACTCCCATGTATTTCCCCCCGCCACCCATTCTTCCCCATGCAATTAGCCTGCAATCACCGGTTCCTCATCATCCCCATGACATAAGCTCCCAATCAGCGCTCTCATATCATCCTAATCGCAATATCTTCCAAACAGCGCTCACTCCTTTTAACCTTGCCAAACGCTCCCAGTCAGAAACTCCTCATTATTATAATTCCCAGACTTACAGCTCCCTACCGTCGTCGTCTCATCATCCCCAGCCGTTCAGCCCCTCCTCATAGGCTCCACAACAGAAGCCCCCTGTAACGCTTTTTCTTGATCTCAAAAAAGGGGCACACAATCTGTACCTCCTCCTCCTCTCTACAACAACAGCACAAAGTCAGTACCCTTTCATCATTTTACTTCAACGGCAACGCGTCAGCGCCCACTCATCACCCTAAAACAACGGCTATGCCACTGGCGCTACCCTCCCTCTAATCACATCCGGAGCAATAAAAGATAATTCAAATCTTCAAACGGGTACCCCCCTTTCAGGAAACTTACCCGGCAGCAAGACAAATTCACTAAATACGCCAGTAACCCTTCCATCATGAGCAGTATGGTTATGAACGGACGTCACTTCAGTCATGTACTAAGTCAGGTTCGCGTTCCAACAACACTGGTTGAGATCAGCCATCCAATTTCACCTAAGATAGGGTCTTTACCATCATGCGAGCGGACATCTAATACAATTCTCAGAATCAGAAGCAAAATAACATTACCTCGGTCCTAAATAACCACAAATTACAGATAATGCCAACGCCCTCAGATGACCACTGCCTCATCTATGCCCTTTGGAAATTAAGGCAGTACCAAATTGGGTATTATCCCGAACAAGACATCGACACGTTACTGGGCGCTGCGTGGCATGAGGCCGATAAAAACATGGACTACTATTCAGGTTTCATAAAAAAAACGTTCACGACGAAGCCTATCAGATATATACGGAACGGTACTCCTACAACAAATACTACAATTATCCCCTGGAAGGCCTGGTCCCCACAATGATGAGCAACGCTCTAGGACTTCAGATTGACTTAGTTCAGGAAGACGGTTTCGCCCTTATAACTTTGAAGTCCATTCAGCCACACTTGAATAACAATCAGTCAGGTCTCAGGGTACAAATTCACCCAAAAGATCATCATTACAGTGAGCTTGTAATGATCCCAAAACGAACAGTAAGCCTAATGATAACAACTTCTGCTCCAATAAATTCACCGCCCTCTATGATGCACCTACAGTATCACATGCATCTACGCACAGGACCAGCAAAACAGCGTCTATAAGTGCCTGAACCCTATCACAAGCAGCACTGCCGCCATCGGTAGCAACTACACAATTCGAAGCAATAATCATCGCAGTGCGCCCTCACACATGTGACTAGATGGCACTCGGGCCCCTCGTGAGCAGAGCAGCGAAGCAAACGATCCTAGATTAAAGGACAAGAACCACATACAAATAAAACACATGAATGTAAGAAATCTTTTGTCTAAGACAGACCAGATCAAGCTAATGCTAAGAGATGAAGATGTCTATATACTCGGTGTAACTGAGACATGGCTTGCACCCAGCTTGGACAACAATTTTATTCAGATAGATGGGTACGAACTGTTCAGAAATGACCGAGGTAAGAGAGGAGGCGGTGCTTGTATATACGCCAAAAATGAGTACATAACCAGGACATTGGAAGCGGTCGGAAACGGAGACCAAGTCGACGATGTTTGGATTACCGTCCATGTAAAGAAAACCAAATCATTAATTGTTGGAGCCATTTTCAGGCCACCCAAAGCCAGCAGCCAGTCATTCAGCTACATAGAATACCATCTCCAGAAAGCAGCTAATTTGAAAAAGAACATTGGGCTCAATTATTAAAAGACTAACACTAAAACAGCTCATTGAGGCGTCAACTAGAATCACAAAAGAAAGTAGCTCATTGTTCGATCTGATAATCACGAACAATCCATCGTCTGTCCTTAACACCAATGTCTGTTTATCTCCTGCCGACCAAAAAGAAAACATTTTGTCATTACTCGTTCTGCTGGACCTCTCCAAAGCATTTGACAGTGTGAATCACGAAACTTTGCTGCAAAAACTGTTGCAGCTGAACATCCAAACACCCTGGTTTGAAAGCTATCTAAGGTATCGGTACCAGTTTGTCTTGTTAGATGGGAGGATGACCTCTACTCCAACACCGGTAAATTTCGGGGTGCCACAAGGATCGGTTATCGGACCGGTTCTCATCCTTCTGTTGATCAATGACATAGACGGTGGAAACCCTCTCGCCAACGCCAGAATGACATTATACGCAGACGATGCTCAATTGCTGTTTGTTAGAGCAGCAAACGAATTAGAAAGGCTGAAAGTAACGCAGAAACAGCGCTGACCCATATAAATGATTGGCATTCTTCAAATGGGTTAAAAGTTGTTACAAGTAAAACACAGTGCATTATCCTGGGATCCAAAGCAAATACACAGAGTGTTCCTGAGAATTTTGCTGTTCATTGTATGGGCGCGAAAATTACTCTTGACAACAGCGTCAAAAGTCTGGGATCCCAAAATCTGGACATCATGTTGATAAGCTCTGTTCCCAACTGGATAGTACACTCATGTTTCTCAGTCGAACGAAGAAACAACTCGACTTCAAGTCCAGACTTCTTGCATTCAATGATCTGATCTTTTCACATTTAAACTACTGCCCTTCCATATGGGGTAAGTGCACGAAAACATTACTTTAAGACATTCAACGTTGCATAAACTTCACCGCTCACTACATAAACTTCAAAAGTAGTTCACGATTGGAACTTTAGGAAGAGCAATCACGTGACAAGAATACTGGGGTGGCTGAACATCCAGGAACAATTGGAGCTGAGTGAAGCATTACGAATTTTTAAAATTCAGAACAAGCTTCCATGTCCAAGCAGTGTTGTGTTGAGAACTTAAAAAGCGGCCCATCATCGATCAACAATGAATGTAAATAATATTGACACAGAGTTCAGGAGAACAGAGATTGGAACCAAAGCTTTCACTATTTCAGGTCAAAAATTTTTCAACAAGATACCAGCTGACATACAGAATTGCGCAACCGTATCTTCGTCCAAGCAGAAATATACCACTCTATTGCTTTCACGCAGGCAGGGGCAGGTGGAGTCAAACCATGGATGACGATTAACACGCAACTGGTAACACAAAAACTATATTTTCCAGCTCGCTCAGAGCATCGACGCCATCCATCACCTTGTCAACAAAACACAAATACAACCTCATGCACTCTGATCTCTCTTTGTATCTGTCTTCAAATAAATGGTAACTGCCAACTCAATGAAATCCGTAGGGCCGCTCAATCCTATCCGATTGTCTTGACTTACCAATGTTTTCGATTTGTTTACATTTATGTATAGATTTCAGTTGCAAAACTTAATACCATACCGTTTGTGTATGAATGAAGACTTTTATTTTATTTCTTTTTTTCTTCCATCATGTAACCCGAAGTGAATATGTTGTTTGCAATTTAGAAGCAATCATTAAACTCGAAACTTGACAGGAATTGTTCTCTGGTACTAAGGACTTGTTCTTTTTTAAACAAATTGAATATTCGTAGTTCCATAGAGATGATCTTAGTTCTTTTTAAGATCCTAGTGACTGCATGTTTCTTTAGTTTTCAAATAAAATATATATGGCTATCGCGAATCGTTTCTCTCGAGTGTGCGCTTCAGATGTGTTTTAAAAATATCCCTCTTTACGCCACATTCCATTCACCTTCTTCTAAAACCCCAAATCGTTCGAGGCTTCATGCACTGGCCTCACATTGAGTCCCCTCCTCCTATTTCTGTTCTAAACCTTGCAAAGCAAAGAATTCCGGCAAGAAAGTTTTCAAGTTGCCCCATGGGAAGGCTATTTTGATTTGTTCTCCCCGAGGAAAGCGAGGAAATGTTAAAGCTTTTTCTTCTTCTGAGCCTGGAAGGTGAGAATATTACCTCTCGTCTTCTGAGTTAGGAAGGTGCGAATATTACCTCTCCATTACCTCTCGGCAAAGCTCATAACCTGAACTTTGGGCATCGGGACCGGAATTCCTTTGCGCTAATCAGAGCCTTGCAATTATTGAATTAATATGTTTCTTAACAAGAATATTGTACATGGAACGTCGAATTAAATTTCATCATTGCATAATCTTCATAAGTAATATTAATTATGTTCCATCTCGGTCTTACTTCAAAATATAGATTTATATTTTTAAAATCAACTCAGCACTAGGAGGAACGATCCTGATCGTGACATACTTAGATTCATATTCTTATATCAAATAAATAAATATGTTTTATCAGTATGTATATCATAAACATAAGATTCGAGTATGTATATCATAAAATTACGATTTTTGTGTGTATATCGTGAACATAAGATTCCAGTATGTATATCATATACAAAAGATTCTGGTATGCATATAAAATACGTACGTTTATTAAACTTAACAGTTAAATTATACTATTTCTTCGTTACTAGGTTTGAAAAAGGTATTATACGGGAAGTTATTCAATTCTGGAAAAACTAATGCCATGTTACCACCATCATGTTTACATAAAAGAGTTGCAAAGTGCTTCGTCATGAGTATAACGGATACTTGACATAACCCTGAACTGTATCGAACTGGTATCCTCCGTCAGCCGCACCAAGATCGTCAGTAATGAGAACCAAGTCAGATTATGATTAATATAGGAGTAAGAAAATCGGAGCATGATGTCTACTTTATGAGTCAAGCCTGGTTTGAACTATTGAAACATAAATTTACTCATACATATGAGAACGTGCATTAGGTGGCAATCAGTAGCCTCATTATCCCGTAGGGCAATAATATACACACTGAAGTCTGTTAAGTGTACTCGACCAACGCACATCTTATAGACACAAGAAAAATCTGTACCAGGTCTTTCGTAGTACAAAAGTATAATATTACATACAAATTCATTTTGAGTGGGCACAATATATTGACTTGCGGTATGATCTTTGGACCTGTCACCAAGTACACCGGAGGAGACTAAATATGACAAGGAAACGTACTAAACACGGCACTACGGACTTACTTGCTATCAGTCACAATCGCATTGACAAAGAATAAAATGTAAAGCGCATTGAAAGTTTGATGTGACCAACTCGTCTTGTTCCCTTAAGTCACATGGATCAGAATATTGTGTATTCGTTATTTCGCATTCATATACTGTACAGTCATTCCTATTGCAAAAGTTCACATCAACAGGTCTTTAGAACAACTGTTGTGGCGCAATCCTTTCGTGTAACTATGAAAAGTGATTGAGGCCTTTTTTTCGAATCCTATATGATGAAGGTCTCACTAGATTAGTGTGAGTAAAATAGAATTGATTGGATTTGCTTGCTCAATTGTATATTACAAATTTTGAAAAAAAAATCAACCAGTGTGTTACAATCGATTGTTTGTTTGGTCATTGGAGAATGTCGAATTGGATCAATAAAACCAACATAACTGTTTCTCCAAAAATGTACTCATCTTTAGTGTGTTTGTGTTCAAATTTTTATGATGAATTATAGTGAATTTGAATAACAATGATATTTGTAAGGATGAAACTTTAGTAGAATAATAAAAAAACACTTTATAAATATATGGTACCAACATATTCCCACATTCCGTCCATGAAACTAACTTTTGATGTAAATGGGCTTCTTAATTATAAACTATACAATGATGGCAAGTACGTTTCATCCACATTCGAGGGGAAACGAAGCGCAGTGAACTCCGACGGGGAAGTGAGGTAATACACTGAGGAACTTAGTTCGGTTACGCTGTGTTAAAAAGGGATCGTTATGCGACAGGAGAAGCAATTATTGACGAATTCATGCTGGAAACAACATTTGGTGGAAAAACTAGTATTACTGTTAGTTACTCGAAACAATTAATAACTATCTCTTCACTTGCTTCATAATTTCTTGCTGACTACGTTCCGCTTTGTGAGTCACGCCTAAAAGTTACTTGCTAACCAGTTTGTGTAGTTCTCTAACTGGGTTCGATGTAGAATAGAACAATTCAATCTTTGCATGACTGATTGGCAACTAGGGTCGTTACATCACAGCCTGCCAATTAATGTAAACAAAAATACATTTCATTGTGTGTTCAAAATAATGCGTTGCATACGTCAATGCACGTCTCGCCAGAAGTGGGAAGTCAACTATAAAAATATAACGAGTCACCCGCTAAAGAAATCCCGGCATTTATTTGTAAAATGATCAATGAGCATTGACAGGTTGACAATTTTGTACATAATAAACGATTGAACAATAACACAGATTGTCTCATTTAACACGCATGTACACACAGTTTAAATGTTCTCACATAACTCTGCGTAGTTACTTCTCCACTCCTCGCCAACCGCTCGGTATTTGCTGAATTGCTGTGTTTCCCTCATACCTCGCTGCATTGCCTTGTCTCCCTCATACCTCACTGCATTGCTGTGTCTCCCTCGTACCACTCTGTTTTGTCTCCCACATACCACTCTGCATTGCTTTGTCTCCCTCATACCTCACGGCATTGCCTTGTCTCCCACATACCTCACTGCATTGCTGTGTCTCCCTCGTACCACTCTGCTTTGTCTCCCACATACCACTCTGCATTGCATTGTCTCCCTCATACCTCACTGCATTGCTTAGTCTCCCTCATACCTCCCTGCATTGTTATGTCTCCCTAATTACTCACTGCATTGCTTAGTCTCCCTTATACCTCACTGCATTGCTTAGTCTCCCTCATACTTCATTGCATTGTTTTGTCTCCCTCATATCTCACTGCATTGCTTAGTCTCCCTCATACCTCACTGCATTGTTTTGTCTCCCTCATATCTCACTGCATTGCTTAGTCTCTCTCATACCTCACTGCATTGCTTAGTCTCCCTCATACCTCACTGCATTGATTTGTCACCCGCATATCTCACCGCATTGCTTAGTCTCCCTCATTTCTCACTGCATTGCTTAGTTTCCCTCATACCTCACTGCAATGATTTGTCTCCCTCATATCTCACAGCATTGCTTAGTCTACCTCATACCTCACCGCATTGTTTTATATCCCTCATACCTCACTGCATTGTTTTATATCCCTCATACCTTACTGCAGTGCTCAGTCTCCCTCATAATTCACTGCATTGCTTAGGCTCCCTCATAACTCAATGCATAGTTTTGTCCCCATCTTACCTCACCTCATTGCTTAGTCTCCTTTATACCTCACTGCATTGTTTTGTCTCCCTCATATATCACTGCATTGCTTAGTGTCCCTCATACCTCACTGTATTGCTTAGTCTCTTTCATACCTCACTGCGTTGTTTTGTCTTCCTCATATCACACTGCATTGCTTAGTCTCCCTCATACCTCACTGCATTGCTCAGTCTCCCTCATACCTCACTGCATTGCTTAGTCTCCCTCATACCTCACTGCATTGCTCAGTCTCCCTCATACCTCACTGCATTGTTTTGTCGCTCTCATACCTCACTGCATTGTTTAGTCCTCCTCATACCTCACTGCATTGTTTTGACTCCCTCATATTTCACTGCATTGCTTAGTCTCCCTCATACCTCACTGCATTGTTTTGTCCCTCTCATACCTCACTGCATTGCTCAGTCTCCCTCATACTTCCCTGCATTGTTTTGTCTCCCTCATACCGCACTGCATTGTTTTGTCCCCCTCATACCTCACTTCATTGTTCAGTCTCCCTCATACCTCACTGCATTGTTTTGTCTCCCTCATATCTCACTGCATTGCTTTGTCCCCTCTTACCTCACTGCATTGCTCAGTCTTCCTCATACCTCCCTGCATTGTTTAGTCTCCCTCATACCGCACTGCATTGTTTTGTCTCCCTCATATCCCTCTGCATTGCTTAGTCTCTCACATACCTCACTGCATTGCTCAGTCTCCCTCATACCGCACTCCATTGTTTTGTCTCTCTCATATCTCTCTGCATTAATTAGTCTCCCTTATACCTCACTGCATTGCTTAGTCTCCCTCATACCGCACGGCATTGTTCTGTCTCCCTCTTACCGCACTGCATTGTTTTGTCTCCCTCATACCTCACTGCATTGTTTTGTCTCCCTCATACCTCACTGGATTGTTTTGTCTCCCTCATATCACACTGCATTGCTTAGTCTCCCTCATACCTCACTGCATTGCTTAGTCTCCCACATACCTCACTGCATTGTTTTGTCTCCCTCATACCGCACTGCATTGTTTTGTCTCCCTCATACCGCACTGCATTGTTTTGTCTCCCTCATATCTCACTGCATTGCTTAGTCTCCCTCATGCCTCACTGCATTGTTTGTCCCCTTCATACCTCCCTTCCGTGTCCAAGCCAACCTTTCCACTGTGTGCCGAACACTTCTGGTTCGCTCTGAAGATTCTGCGGTTCCAAAAAATATTCAAGAGTTCCTTTGTTCTGCTTAGGATTCAATAGCGCCCATGAAAACGACTCTGTATAAAAATATCCCAGCAGGAAGAATTGAGCAGGTGGGAACATTATTATATTAGAAGACATACAACACTGGAGAATTTATTTGGGTTAAGCAGCGCGTTAAACGGATCGTTATTGTGTGAGAGAAAAGGCGATCATTACCGAATCACTGCTGAAAATACTGTTTGGGACAAAAATAAGTACATCTATAAGTTACTTGAGACGGTGAATAATTGTCTATTCACTTACATCACTCATCATAGAGTAACGAATTGAATACTAATAACAAATCAAAATCAATTGTCATTTAATCTGCCCTAACAAATCCCCCTACATAGGCTGTTCATTTAAGCCCTAAAGACAGTAGGATGTCATGCAATGGAACAGGGTGGGAAGAGTGCAGTGCGTAATGGTGGTGTTGGTGTAAGAAAATCAACTCTATATTACTCTAACCCATCTATACTATTCCACTTCCTTCCACTTCAGAGATGATGAATGGTTCCTTTCCCAAATATACATGGAAAACATTGTTGCTGTTAGATTTTTTAGAAGATATGTAACTATAGGCCTTTTGAAAGTTGAATATGTTATCCATATTGATTATTGCATAGAGCACACGATAAAGCCATGTTTCTAATGCAGTCAACGTCAGATCTTGCCTCTTAATTAACACACCTGAAAAAGTCAATAAAAGATGAACCTCTCACCGACTGACACTGTGTAGTACAAAACCAAACGGCGCAATGAGCATTAGAGCTTCATGTCGTAACCATAACGTGCGACCTGTGAACACCAACTCTTTGAAGGTCGCACACAAGCGCTGTGAAGTCTCAGTGTGAATGGTGTAACCTGAAGAATTTAGTGTAACGGAACATGAATTCAAATGTACTTGAGAAAACGAAGTTATGTGGAAAACAAATGAATGCCGGTTGAACAGAAATCTAGTTTATTGAGTAAAATATAGAGTTCATTGCGCTCTTATTCATTTAGTGTACGGGTGTGACTATAATTATCATAGCGTGGAGTTAAAATTAATTGTATAGTTTATTTACAAGGTTAAGTGTGATTTTTTGATGAGTGAATGTCCAATAAGCCGTTAATGAATATTGATTTGCCCCTAAACTTTCTTTGTGACGCGATTATTTTTCGTGTTGTCCTATTTGTGAAAGTCAGGTTCTCTTGTTATTTTCAAAGTTATTTACACTTGTTTCCAAGACATTTGTGCATGTACTGAATTAAGTGACTCCATGAAATATGTCCCGTTGCAGCGGGTTATGCAATAGGATATATTTATACTTCATTTCGCTGCAACGGGCCAGAACTGTGACCGTACCGTTTCCGTGTGCATTATACGACATATAGGGGCAGCACGACTTGACCGTACCCTTTCCGTGTGCATTAGGCGACATTTGGGGGAAGCACGACTTGACCATCCCCTTTTCGTGTGCATTAGGCGACATATAGGGGCAGCACGACTTGACCGTACCCTTTCCGTGTGCATTAGGCGACATATAGCGGCAGCACGACTTGACCGTACCCTTTCCGTGTGCCTTGTACGACATATAGGGGCAACACGACTTGACCGTACCCTTTTCGCGTGCATTAGGCGACATATAGCGGCAGCACGACTTGACCGTATCCTTTCCGTGTGCATTAGGCGACATATAGGGGCAGCACGACTTGACCGTACTCTTTCCGTGTGCATTAGGCGACATTTGGGGGAAGCACGACTTGACCATCCCCTTTTCGTGTGCATTAGGCGACATATAGGGGCAGCACGACTTGACCGTACCCTTTCCGTGTGCCTTGTACGACATATAGGGGCAGCACGACTTGACCGTACCCTTTCCGTGTGCATTAGGCGACATATAGCGGCAGCACGACTTGACCGTATCCTTTCCGTGTGCATTAGGCGACATATAGGGGCAGCACGACTTGACCGTACTCTTT
>SDVV010003641.1:0-21112 GCA_016164225.1 Gammarus roeselii | reverse complement strand
AAATTTCATCAGTTTTAGGTGTATGTAGATGCTACAGTGAGCTGTCTGACGTTAATGGTACTGACTATTTCAAGGTACCCTGTTACATGAATGAAAAATTAATTTAATTGTATGAAATGTCACCTCCCAGGCGATGACCTTTCTTGGGGCGTAGTAAGTCTGTCTTCGAAAATTCGATTTAAGTATCATGAAATGAAATAGGATGTTTAAGTGGACAGCACCTACAAATTACAAGTTTATATGATGGACACGAGAAATAATTTTGGGCTTGATATATGGTTCCCGACTTAACTTGAGAGGGTAGGGTACATCAGAGGTTTTGGCTGGGGCAGTCCTAGATAACTTTTTGCTGTCCACATGCGTTCTGCGGCAATCACGGTGCAGGAAAAACGGTTGCCCATGCAATGTATGTTCCAGCCTATGCCACATTGGGGGACAAATACACTTCATTCTGGGTGCCTCACGGCAGACAGACAGAATGGGTGGACACGGGAAATCAAAATCAATAGTATATACTTTTATTTGTGGCTTTCAAATGAAATTAATTAACAGTAAACATAACACTGGACTATCTTGCTCTCATTTATGGGTAATGAGCGTGAATATATAAATTGACTCATAACATGAATGTATTTTTACATGAAAAAATATTTTATTTTACATTATGTTATATAGAAAAAATTGCATTCAGATGGATACAGGTAAATATCACTCATTTGTAGGGGTATACAATGTAGGTATAGTCTCCTTTGGGTTATTGGGGTGTGAAGACTGTAGAAGGAGATACAAGAAAATAATTTACTGCACGGAGGAGAATTTGGAGATCAGACAATTTGAATATTTGAACAAACTTCTCATCTGTCGTCCTTGGAGACTCCTGGTTCCAGGGTAAAAACATTTTAAACTGAAATTTTTGTTAGCTGATCACAATCATGCCATTTTTCTGGGCTTTTGCTATCAGGCTAAGTTTGCTCAATTACAAATCAGTACGTTAATAAGTGCAATACATGAAATATAAGAGAGTGTCTATAACCCCATATTGATGTAAATACGCGATCTCATGTTCCTTCCCATCTACTTGTAAATATTAATCACAATGTTGAAAAATACTCTTCGGAATATGCACAGTCACGGGCCGTCGTCACAGCCCGCACAAGCTTACAAGAATTTAAATAATTTGAGTTCCGCAAAGAGAACACAAGACTTAAACAGAAACAGACCAACGGCGTGCTGTCCGAACTACCTCACGTGAGTTAAAAAGTAAACTCTCGCTGTTGTTCTGGAAAAAATTTGTTTACAGTGGATGTTACCAGCATGGGTCTCAATATTGATGTATGAATCACTTGTTAATTTCTATGATGTAAGTTCACTGGCATTTCTATGCATTAATGTATACGTATTTATTTACAGAATAAATATTTGTTGCACTGCTATTATGTGTGACATTATCATATTGGTACTAGCTTGACGTAATGTGTTGTAACATGAGATCAAGAGAGGTGATTGCTTAGTAAAAATGATGATTGAGATGAAAATGTCATGTATATAGTGTTATTAGGAATAATGTAGAGTGGATTGGGGACCTATACAGTTCTATACCATGAACACGAGTTCTCTATGTAGCTGTCTCTTTGCCATTCTTCCAGATGGCAGCTCACCTCACAGTGACCTCTAATCAGTATTATATTTAAACACACCGGTCCGCACAGAACAATGCAGTTTTTTTTCGTTCAACATTCTAACCTAGAACCTCATGTTTGCAATGTTTCCAAGTACTATATTCGTGACGTCCTGCATGACGTCCTGCATTTGTTCATAAAATTATTTACATATGATAAATATTATACGGTAAAGTATACGTAATATCTAGATTCAGATGGGATTAAATGCTGCTGTCTTCCTGGGATGATATCATCTCTAGCTTCTATTAGTCAGAACACCTCAGGTTATCTCAGAAAGTCATAACATGACCAGTATAATTACGACTGCGCAGCAACTGGTTATGGCTTTTCTTTCCTGATGTAGTCTTATTTTTTTTCTATATATTGTATATACATATAACACAGTCTCAACTAACCGATTAATATACCAGATTTCACATATATTATATCTAAGATGTCACCCAGAAATTATATTTTATAGTTTATTAGCCTCTGCCTGGTCAAGGGAAGAAAACTCGCACAAAAACCCTGCTTCTTCTCGGATTTTCCATTCACAACATCAATAACGACGCTCGCCTGTCGCATTTATCACCAGGGTAACTTGGCTCCGTCGTTGCATCAATATATTAGTGACCTGAGTAATTTTCTCGCAACCCACCACCTATCACGCTCGACCACGGTTTATAATTGAAACACGCTTAAAGATGTATTACTGTGAAGTGACCGTCGGTCATTGAAAGTGCCAAGACGAAAAAATATTGTGTAGATATTGCTAACACTTGCTATTGCCAGTGAATTATTCGAATAACTTCTCGCCTATCCAATTGTGTACTATAGTGGTCATTTATATAATGGCGATCGTTGGGTACAGGAATTGTGCGGCTCTTCAGGATGGGTGCTAGAGAGAGTAAACCCTATACCCTCTCATATGAAGAAGCTGTAAAAAGAGGTAATTTCCATGGTTAAAAACATTCTGTGTGCTCATATTTGTCCAGATAGTATTTAATTGGAATTATCCTAAATATTTCTCGAATAGGGTGTGTCCCGACAATCTTTTGATGTGGTAAATAATAGAATGACTCAAGTTTTATATCTTGTCTGTATGTGATGAAACTATAATGATGAGAGTGCCACCCACTTGCAGAAGTAGCAGTAATGACTCTAATGAGATGCTCAGGTATCACATATCAGTTGGGCCAGCATGGATTCTGAGCACCATCCATCAGCTATGAATGTAATATTTTAGGACAAATGATTGCACCATTGCTAATTAGTTAAACTGAAAAATATTGATTCATTCCTAGTAGCATCAATCAGGGTTACTTCCTGCATTTTCTGCATACTATGAAATAACTCAAACAGTAGGTGGACTGGAAACTTTGTATTTACCATGTGTATAGCTACTGTTATGACCATGAAGCATTGTAAGTTTCACCATCCTGTCTTCAATCAAAAGAAAGTTGCCCCCAAATTAGGGGTGATACCAGGGTGGAAAAGTACTCATACCAGGCATATCTGTAACTCCGCCAAAGTTTTGCTTAGAACTCTGCAAGGATATTGTCCTCATTAACTCCGTCCTATATCATTGAAATTAATACCTTCATTGTTAAACTATGCCGACTCTACACAGCAACTCTGCTCAAATTTGTCCTACCACTTAACTCTGTTGCAAGAGTCTGAACCTTGGGTCATTTGCTAGTTACCCACCATCAAAAATTCAAACTGGGGGAGACATTGTATCTATTGTTTTGAAGATGCGTATTCACCATTTTTGCGTTCCATACTTCAGGCAAGAACGGATGCCTGTAGTTCAGTATCTTCACTGCAGCAATGCATGCTTTGCATGCATTGTAGTTCAGTATCTTGACTCAGAAGAGACACTCACCCCCTGCTCAACAACTCCACAGAGTCATTGTGTCTGTATTAAACTCCGCAGCATGAGCGGTTAATTATATGCAATTCCATGGTTGATCAATTTTTCATAACTCTGCAAGGATCACTATTTGGAGTAATTCTGATTGGCATAGATCATTTCCAGTCTGGGGATGATTCCCCACATCAAATTGGGGGAATCTCTGCACCCCCACGTATTGTTGATTGAAACACATATTAAAAGTTTGAGGGTACCAATAGAAAGAGCGTTCCTTTATTAGTATATATCAGTTACTTGAAATAAATTGTTACGGTAATTATTACGTTGTACAGGTCTTTTTTGATGCTAGTCTTTTATTCCAGTTGTTCTAGACATCTGAGGACATTTTTTTCCTGATTTCACTGTGGGAAATGAAGTTTTTCTTTAATAATTTCAAACTAATTTCACTAGAAGTCATTTCTCCTCATTCTGAAATAACTATGAACCTAAAGTATTAGTAAATAGATGAATATTATGAAGAACAATATTTTTTTCAAACAATAAAATGAGGAAAAAAATATTTTTTCAATTTTATAGCACTCTAATTGCATAACCATGAATACAACGCAAGCTAGGTGAGGTATTGTTACCTTCAAGTCTAGATATAATGAATTAAAAATTGTTCCTAGGTGTTGAACAAAAGTCAACACTTAGGCCTAGACTTGTCACCATCCAGTCTGTTTTCCACGTCCCAACCGTCGTTCAAGATCAGCATTGATGATAGAGTTGTTGTTGTTGACACAGACGTAATATACCAAGCCGTCGTCCTCATATGGTGGAAAAACTGAAATTGTCATCCTCCAGTAGCAGACTTGTGGTGTCGTGATCCTCCTGTAAGCAAACTATATGTTGTTGTCCCATGTTAATTATAGGGCATAAATGACTGTTCATCCTCTGTATCAAATTAATCGAACTCCCAACTCCCGTTCACCGCAAGGAGACCAAACTGCACCTTCAGACAGTCAGAGCTTTCCTCTGAGTAGGTTCTAGAGTACAGCTGTGACCCAGTTACTTTTCTGATTGACATTGGTGTTCCAGCAACAATGAACATTGTAGCAATCACGGGCATGCAGCCTGTTCCAGCGCCAGGTAGTGTAGAACCACATTATAATAGCACCCTCTAGTGGCAGTAAGTGACAACCATTCAACAGGAATGGCGCACACTGTTGCACAATGACACTACACAACCTTTGTAGCTAGGCAGTCACTACTGTATAAGCACTGCTGCTAGGAGTAGTAGCTACACCCCGCGCCTGTGAAATGACGTCATTACATATTTCAATTATTTTGTCTCATTTTGGCAAGAAAGATTCAAAGGATGCAACACTTTGAAATTGTAGTCATACACAGTTATTTGTCTTCCATTTAATTACAGAACTTACAGGCAGCACATGGAGAGTGAAATGGTGTCATGTAATGAAAGTTTGCACGTGCATTTAGAGAAGTCATTTCAATTCTCACTATCCGCGTAGTGAATATGCAAACAAACGCTTTCCAGAATTTTGTTGTCTTTCTATTTGCCAGACAGAAATTTTTGTAATTTGAAAAGGCAGTGCTCTTGCCAGAACTGTTATTTGATAAGTTTATGGTTTTATTCATTGCCAATTTTCAAGTTTGAGGTATTCAACCAGCAAATTCCTTGCCAGAGAGTTGACAATGGAGGCTGTGCTGAAAAAACGTGGGGCCTAATAATGATGACTCACAAAACACATGTGCCAATTTATTCTACTATGTATTTTGGGAAGTCAAGATTTTTATAAATTCAAATGGAATTGTATTTGGCCAATGAAAGTTTCAATTGATGTCCTGTGGTGAAATGTGTCTTAATTTTCTAGTTCTTAATAAATATTTGTTAGATCTCCAGCCATGCAATCAGCTGACCTTTTGTTTACTCCTGTAATGTAAGAACCGCATTTCATAGTATGGCCTTTATCATCAACTCTCTGGCAAGAAACTTGCTTGTTGAATACTTCGAATGTAGCTAAGTGTTGGCGTTAAATAAAAACCATATAGCTACATATCAAATAACGGTTCTGGCAAGAACCCCCTCAAATTCAAATGACCAAATTTTCTGTCTGGCAAATAGAAAAATGAAAAAAATTATGGAAAGTGTTTATTTACATATTCACAATGGCTATTGTTTGCCCGCGCAAGCGATTGCCGTTTGACACCATTTCACTTTCCATGGGCTGCCTGAAGTCCTGTAATCAAATCGAAGACAAAGAACTGCGTATGATAACAATTGTAAAGTAATGCATCCAAATCCTCCTCGCAGAGATGAGACAAAATAATGAAAATAAGTAATGACTTCATTTCACAGGCATAGCTGAAAGAGCAGGTGTAGCTGAAAGAGCGGGTGTAAAATATCCTATTCTGGGTCATTCAAGTCACTCCTAGGGTAGTGCCTAGAGTGGTGCAATTAGCCAATTTCTAGAGTAATTGAGCCAGTTCTCCATAGTCTAAGGTAATTTAAAGACGCATGGCTTCTGAAAACAAATACTCACCGTAGGGAATTTTTTGTCATGTTTAACCACAAGGATAAGGCAACAAGAATGGCATTTTTGGTGATAGTCCAATGACTTTTGTTCATGCAAGTTGTTCAGACAGGTTTCTGTGTCTTGTACAGTTATTACTTTGAAGGCAAGAATAGCATCCTTTGTGGTGGTCAGATGACTTTTGCTAACTCAAAGTTTCCAGACATTTATTTTTCAATCAATGTGAATATTTCAAATATGAACTGTCAGATCTTCAATAGCTATTGGCAACTGTGGTTGACAGTTGAAGCAAAATTTGCTGATGGAATTTAACTGTGCTTGCTTCATCTAACTCTGGTAGGAATGAAACAGTTCAACTTTGATAAATTGATCATTGTGTGGACATTTGCTTTAACTGTACTGCTTGTCACTAAATATATGCAGAATTTGTGTCAGATTAGAAAAAAAAGGGGTTACAGTGGATAAATCTGCCGTAAATGTCTGCCGTAAAATTTCCTATTCTGTATCCGCCTCAATTTCTGTGCATTAAAATTCTCCATTTAATATTCACTGCAGTCATTGTGCATCAAAATTTCCGACGTCAGCTCCACCGAATGGCAATTGCGTTTGAATTTCATAATGTTGATCCATCATATGTTTCCATGCATGGAAAATTTTCACGTTTTACGGCGCAAAATGTGAAAATTTTTGCAGAGGCATAATATCAAAGTCAAGTTGGCCAATGCAATCAAACAATGAATGGCCAAAGTTCCAACAGACTACACACTTCCAATAAGAAATTGTAATTTGTTTGACCAGCCAATCACAATCAATTTCCTTTAAAAATGTGCAGTGGTTGGTCAACACACTGATGCTTTTGCTTTACTCCTTACTCATGTTACATTCCACTGAATCACTGCTGTTGGAGTTGGCAAGATTACTTTGACGTGTGAGGTTGCCTCTGTCATACGGTGGTCCTTGGTCTGGTGATCTTGCGAGGATGCAAATTAATGCGCCTGCGTTGCGCCACCTATTATTCAAACAACATGGATAACAACAACCATGTGCTTTGCTCATGGTGAATCAATTGATTTTAAGTATATTGCCCCAGCAGAGGAGTCACAACCATTATTTTGGAAAATGTATTGGTGAGAGAAAGTGATACCGTACCTAGCATTGTTTTTGTATATGTATTTTTTTTAAACTCACATGATGCATTTTACCCATTGCCAGCATCATTGCATTTGTAACTGTATATATACTACTTGGTTAAACACTTCCCTAACATTTTTCCTTGTCTGTGAATGCTTGTTCTGTGAACAATTGCTGAGGACATAAGCATATAGCTAGGTCAAATCACAAGTGTAGTATTGTTAGCAAGCGGGTCTGCATCCACTTATATCAGCATTCTGCCCTGTGGGCATATGAACGGAAATCCTTAGCTGTTAGGATTAAGTTAATGTAAAATGTCCTACCAACTTTAAAATGAGGAATTAATGTCATTGATCCTTTTTATCTATTGACTTGTTGCTGAATATGATCACAAGACTACACTCTGGATTTGTACCTGGCTTGAAGGATGCCACAATTGAAGCTGAGGTGAACGCATCATCCTAGCAATAATGCATCTGCTGTCCACTGTCCAGTAGCTACTTATTTTGAATGTGTTTTGAACCGGAAGCTAACAGCATTGTCAATATATGCAAATCTGTAATCCGGCACCTCTGCTAGGGAGGTAAGGTATTTTAATAACTTATATGCCCCAACTTTATTTTACTCCTGGTATTTGACAAACAAACAAATAGCCAACTAGCACCAAGAGTTCTTTGCACTTGTAGGCTGTTTGTTTGTCAAATACTAGGGGTAAAATAATGATGAGGTATATAAGTGTTAGTAAAATACCTCCCTAGTATAAGTGCGGGATTATCAGTTTGCATGTATTGACAATGCTGATAGCTTCCGGTTCATAACACGTTTGAAATAAGAAATGGACAGCAGATGCGTTATTGCTATGATGATGCGTTGACCTCCCCTTCAATTGCAGCATCGTTTCCACCAATGAAAAAAATCAGCGGCATTTACAGATATATATGTGGCTTACCATCTAATTGGGTGAAGTCAACGTGAAACATGGATAGTTTGTTGCTGATTAACTTTCAACTTACAATAATGTCTCAGATGTAGTATGTATTTGAAGCCTAATTGGTAGATGTCAGGCTAATATGGCGCATATTCACCCATCATATTGTGTACTATTCTACCACAGTGGCCGAGGTTCAAATTGTCAACGTACTCCTTGTAGCATTGGTACAAGATTTCCGTGCATTGTGCTTGATCAAGGCATGTAATCTCAGTGCACCACACACTGCAATGCCAGACCATCCACTGCAAGGAATTATTTTTTCCATTTAGGCTTGGGTGTGTAAGCATGACAATCTTCTGCGCTATGATTGGCTGATGCCGACTATATTTCCCAGGGTACCGCATGTCTACACAATGGTTGTACAACTATGAAATTTCAGTTGGTGAATTGCAGAATTGGACGTCGTAGGCCCACGGCACATACGGGGACGTAAGTTAGGTGAAAACTCAACCATATCCTGTGGTGAGCTTTTTGATATTTGGTCTCTGCATATTGAATGATAAATTTGACTATGCTATGCTGGCTGGCAAATGTGAGAAGTTTATTATAATATTTGGCAATTGGCAAGTCTTTGTTTTGACACCTTGCTGTTGGAGAGTGGCAAATGGTATTTTGTTCACTTGGCAAGCATATGTCTGACAGCATTGATGCTGGCAACTTCCCAGTCATACTATGAAACGGGGTGTGAGAATAATGATAGATAATGCTTTTCCGATGACTTTAGGACTTGTTGAGATATGGATTATTACCCACGAACTATCTTTGAATGAGGCCTTAAACAAAAAAACAGCTGTTCGTGGGCCCCGGCTAGAGGTGTAGCTAACAGTTGTTCATTTAAAACTATAAAAATAAGACAATTTTACTACAGGACATCAATTGAGGCCTTCATGGACCAAATACAATTCCATATAAAAACTCAACTTTCCACAATACATAATAGAATTAATAGGCACAAGTTAAATTCTTCCCGGTGAATATGGCGGTAGTGGAACTTGATCTGGAGAATCTCTTGTACAAATGCAAATAAATGATGTCACAGATATTACACCCTATTCAATGAAAGGTTTGCTTTTGTACATTTTCACATAAAATGCAGATAGTTTGAGTAATTGGTATGATGGTGAATATTAAACACCCTAATTTTAAGTAGCTATCTAGTTTTTTAACAGATTAGGGTTGGAAAATTCCCCCAATATCTTTAACACGAGTGCAGTAGAGACAAAAAATACTGAGACTACGATATTAGCATATCGTAAGCTCCCACCTCCCCACAAAGTATGAACATTATCAATATAGCACGATGTTCATAAACAATAATGCGTAGGCATATATGCTCCCTTAATAACTGATGACACATTTATTAACTTGTTGACATAAGCAAATAAATGCAAAGAACAACAAGTTGTTCAACTCAAACCCCAATTTCCTCTATTATATTACCTTCCTTGTTGTATCTAAAAATATTATCTAATACTGAAATATGAATGAATATTTTAGAATTCATTCAAATAGAGACAGGCACTTTTAATGACAAAGGGATTTTGATTTGATTTGGGCCTCATTTCCTCAGGAGCCTCAATGTCATAACAGGCTCCCTTGTAGGGCTTGATGATCATGTATTTCAGTAGGCTTGCAGGCCTTGGTGTGCGGGAAAAACAATGTTGTCGAAGTTAGAACATTTTGAAAATTTTAGTCAGGTCAGATACACACAGGTGCGCTCAAGGAAAATGTTTAGACAAAACGAATCTCTGCTTTTAATCATTTAGAACTTCAAGATTAATATGTATGCATGCCAGTGCGTACAGGTAGTAGTGTCAAAATTGGTATAAGGTTCAAGGCTACACAGGCAAAGTAAGCTCCAACCGCAATACATCACAATTTTTATAGCTACGCAGTCCACGGCAACAACAGAAAATACAAATGGTCCAAGCACGCGCAAGCAAGCAGACTAAAAAAAAAACACTTTTTCACACAATCACCAACATAGACTTTTGCAGAAATACATTAGCATTGTTGAAGATGACAAAATTGTGGCGCGCGAAGAAGAAAGTGAAGGTTCATCATGGGCTGAAAAACTGTTCAGATTATTGGCATCACACGTATTGTTCAAGGGGATAGAGTGGGGGTGGGGTAGAGGTTCCTTGGGTCCAAGAAAGAGCCCAATGGGTCACGGAGGGTAACCGAAGTCCTCCAGGTCTTCCGAGCTCCCTGGGTCCCTTGAATTCCCTCGTCTCAGCTCATCTGGGCTTGTCTCGACTCATTTTGGCCTGTCTGTACTCGTCGCACCCAACTTGACTTGTTTCAACCGATCTTGACTCTTCTTGACCAGCCTTGACGTGGCTCTCCCTCTCTGTGCTGGTAATCCTGTGGACTGTAATAATTAATTAATTTACTCAAGTATTTTAGGGTGGGGGCAATGTGTGTGTGTGTGTGGGGGGGGCAGAGGTCCCTTGGGTCCCATAAGAGCCCGATGAGCTCCGGAGGGTAACCCAGGTCCCTTGGGTCCCCAAGCTCTCTGAAGGTACTAGACCATATCCCAGCTAATAAGTGACCAACTAAACATGCAGCAAACCAACCTCCTGCCATGGAACAGTTTAATTTAACCGACAAGGCACATGTTAGTGACAAACAGTACAGTTTAAGCAAATGTCCACACAGTGAATAATCTATCAAAGTGAAATAGTTTTATTCTTACCATAGTTAGATGAAGCCAACACAGTTCAATTCAAAGAGCAAAGTCTGCTTGGACAGTCAACCACATTGGGCAATAGCTATCAAAGATCTGACAGTTCATAATGAAAATAATTACATTGACTGAAAAAGAAATATCTGGAAACTGAGTGAGCAAAAATCCTCTGACCATCACAAAAGAAGCTATTCTTGCCTTCACATTATGACTGTACAAGATAGAATTCTGTCTGAACAGCTTGAGTGTGCGAAAGTCTTTGGACAATCACCAAAAATGCCATTCATGCCTTATCGTCATGGTTAAACAAGACATAAAGTTCCCTGCGGTTTACATCAAACCGAGCTTGTAAGCTATGGCGAAATGCCCACCCCAGCTGTTTGAGTGGCAAGGTCATGGAACCTGCCAGACCAATACCAACTCTGCACACACCAACCTGGGTTATGACAACTGGGACCAGGCTTACCTGGGCTATAGAATAAAACCAGGCACCTCAGGCATGCTGCTTTTGGGATGGCACCCGTTCAGGCTTTTCCACCCCTGGGTATCTGTTGGGCTGTGCTGCGGCACCCCTACAGGCTTCACTGCCTACAAATAGCCACCCATCGCCTGGGTGTCCTCTGGGTCTGGCAAACGCAGAGCAGTGCCAGAAAACAGGTCTCCCACTTCCAGGCCACATTACAGACATAGGGGGCACCTACCCCAGAAGCTTGGATGGTGGAGGATTCACCATGGCGCTCTCTCACCCTTTTCACCGACTGTAGACTGTTCCTGATCAGCCAGGCTGATTCAGAAGTGGGGTTAAACATCAAGGATACTGAAGATGAACCTGCAGACTACAGGCCATAAGTTGGCCATTAGATGAATACCTGAACATCCCCAGACCCACAGCGCACCCCATTCCATCTTCAGTCAAGGGCGGGAACACACAAGGGAGCCACGCTCACAATCCCACCCTACTAAACCAAATCTCAGGGCGGTCAAGCGGTGGCCTATCCCACTTCTGACACCAATTGTGAGCAATGGCAAAATGCCCACCCAAGCTGTTCAAGTGGCAAGGTCATGGAGCCTGCCAAACCAACACCAACATGGGTTATGTCCACTGGGACCAGGCTTACCTAGGCTCTAGAATGAAACCGGGTACCTCAGGCAGGCCGCTTTCTGGCTGGCACCCGTTACGGACTTTTACACCCCTGGGTATCTGTCGGGCTGTGCCGCAGCACCCCTACTGGCTTCACTGCCTAAAAATAGCCACCTATCTCGTGGGTGTCCTCTGGGCTCAATTCCGGGCTGGCAAATACAGAGCCGTGCAGACTACAGGTCTCCCACTTCCCGGCCACATCACAGACATGGGCGTTACCCACCCCAGGACCTTTCATAGTGGAGGATTCACCTTGGCGCTCTCTCACCCTTTTCACCAACTGGAGACTGTTCCTGATCAGCTAGGCCGATTCAGAAGTGGGGTTGCACGCCAAGGATACTGAAGATGAACCTGCAAACAACGGGTCATAAGTTGGCCATTAGATGAATACCTGTGCATCCTCCCACTCCACCCCACCCAATCTCAAGTCTAGGCTGGGAACGCACAAGGGAACCACGCTCATGAGAGAAAAACCTTTGGATAAGTAACACCGTGGCAATCTCACTGTCGCCGCCGACGTAGCTTCAGTTTGGCACTGTTTGTCCGGCGACATTGTTGTATAGTCAGTCTGTCATCACTTTGCTGAGGCTGGAGCAACACCAATTGTTAGAACTAGGCTAAATCATATCACAATGGATCGTTCAACTCTCTCATGTATATTCTTGAAGACCTACATCGATGTAGATTATCTTATCAGTCATTTGACAAAAAAAGCAAATCATTTGATTAGCAACTCCAGCGCACGACGAGCTGTTGCATGTAAAAATTGAACATTGGTTTATTAATATGCGACAGTAATTGATACAAGCGGAGGTAAGGGGTGGGAGAGCAATGTTCAAGTATAGTATTAAGGCTTGTAGAGTTATCCCCCTTTGCATCACTTGTCTTTCATACTTTATCTGGTGGGTTACGGATACTGTGCTGAGAACTGTACAAAGGGTGTTGGTATGGTTTGAAGCATCTCCGGTGCGGTGTGGTAGCAATAGCTATATAGTCCGTTTGGTACATTTCTCCTCTTCCACTGGTCCGGTCCCGAGTATTGTATTGAGTATATTGGTTTGCCTTGGCATATAGGTGGTGGAGGATTTCTTTGACTTGATGGTGTTGTGATATCAGAGTGATATAGGTACCTATATGTGGGTTGTGGTATGGGTATGTCTTGATGTGTGCGTTGCGCTGTTCTAACTTGATATTTTTTTCCTATCATTCATTCTGGTCTCCTGTTCACATGATGACCAATGGTGCACACTAATTCCAGTTCCTAACTCTGTGTTTTCAGAGCTGCTCTCAATATTATACTGACATGCATGGCTGTACTGACTTCACCTAGCTCTGTTGCTCCTCAGTGGTCTGTGGGGCTGCTAAATTGAAGTATATACAAATATATAACTGCAGGGAAGTTACACCAGGTTGAAAAAGTAAAGGTCTTTTCCTGCATGCATTTTGGTGAAAGATATTTTTGTGTTTCTTCCATGTAAAAATACTTGAGTATAATTTTTGCATATTGAATGTAATCTGTAAATGTAGGACCAGACAAAATTAATACCATAGCTAATTTCAAAATGCCATAGCAATTTTATAATGAATGGATATTTATACAGCAGTGTGACAATTCTTGCCCTGAATGTTAACTTAGTTTCGACACTGAGAAGTGGACTATTTTTCTAATGTTTTTATTTAGCTTTGCAAGCTAACAATACTGTTGTTCAAACAATCATGTTGTTCATGTTACTGCAAACAGTTCTGGACAAGAATGTAGAAAAATGCTTGTTTGCATGTTTGATCATATCTTTATGAAATCCTTGTACTGTAGTAGCTATTTGTTTAGTCATATTCATATGAAGATTGTTTCACTGTAGTATTTGCTCATATAATCATACATGCAAGTCATAATTATTATAGGATATGGAGAAATGACTTTTGGGTCAAGTAGGTTGCAATTATTGATGAATAAAATGTTTGCCTGTGATAAAATGTTGAATACATTGCTCATATGACCATCAAGGAAGACAGCAGCTTAAAACAGGACAGACATTGAAAATGACTTGTCACACATTTAAAAATATCCATTGCTAGGCAGCTAGCTACTAGTTTTATTTAATTATAAACATGCTTTTTCTATTCAACCTTCAAATTACTTTGGTTTTAGGAATATGACTTGCCTCGTGGCTTTTTGTCTTCAATTGCTGTTGGACTGATAATAGAATGCTAAAACCTAGGTGCTTCATCTTCATGATAGTAGTTATAGGCAGCACAAATACATAGCTAGTTGTTAAGTTACTTGCAATGTTATTTATTCCAAAGTATTGGAAAAATGCTAGGAGTCACCTCAGTAGCACTAATTAAGATTATATATATATTATTTTAAAAGATGCTCTCTGCCAAATGATCAATAAATTTCCTCAAGGAGAGGGAAGCTCTGCCCCTGTGGGGTAAATTTTGTAAGTAGCAGCTCTTTTGGCTTGCTAAAACACAAAGTAGGTCTGCAAAATTATCCCACGGCTATGTGCTCTGCTTTGATTTACCAGGGAGTTGCCTAGATGGAATGAGCCAGCTGTGTTGGGATGGCAAACAGCCAACTTTGGCAGTTGTGACGAAAAGTGATTTTATAATGCTAGCTAGAGCTTGCTATCTTGTGCAAACAATCTTTGTCTGTAGAATGTCTAGTCAATTGCTAACTTCTATGCTAGTTAGCTACTCTGCTACCCACCCTCTTTAACAAGCCTCGTTAATTTTAATATGTTTTTGTGCAGTTAGTGATGGTGAGCTGAACCGTCTAAAGTCAGCATACAAAAGGACAGCAACAAATGGTGGGGTGATCTCCTGTCATGCCTTCAGCAGGGAAGTGCTTGGGGAGACTGTACCTCACCAATTGGCTCAGGTAAGCCTTGATAACCTGTAATATTTGGTAAACAAAAATTGTAGCTGATATATTAGTAAAGTAAGGTTATATGTCTGACACTGCAAACTGCTCAAGTCTATTCAGAGGAGATAGACCAGAAACATTGATGGACTTTCTAATACAAACAATGGTAGTTATTTGAGCTGCTTTGATTAATCAGAGGATTTGGTAATATGTTTTTGTTATCTCGGAGAGTTGGTACTAGGGGTCATCTACTAAAGTTGATGTTTCCTCCTTGCTCTTTAGATGCCCGCAGTAGGTCCTTCAGTGTGAGATGTGTTGGTGTGTGGAATGACTTGCCTGCTGACGGCGTGCAGTTGTTGGATATCACTTGCTTTAAGCTAACCCTTGCTGATCTAATCTATGGTGAATTTTTAGATTTTGACTAACCTGATGAAGTTAAGTTTGTGTGTTATTATGGATGTAGCTATGCATATTTCTAGATAGTTATATATATTGTTTTTATTTGTTTAGACTAACTGAGTTGCTGTTTTGTTGAATTCAAGTTTCAGAAGCTTGTTCTTTAATGATGTTGGCATGTTTGCCTGATTGGAGGCTGTTTGAAACAATTGTTGTATAGCTACATAAGATAAGACTACAAAAAATAGAGCAATTGTAGACCACTAGCTATTTACTCAATGCAATACGCAACTGAACAATTTTGCCGAAACAGCCATGAAAAAAAGTATTGCAGATGCTGGGTCATATGTGTCATATCAATGACAAATGAAGAATAAGTTCAGGTTAATTTGTTAGAAATGCTGCCATTTCAGATATTTATTTGCTAATGAAACTCACAGATTATTCATTATAACATTCAGTTATGATTTAAATTTTACCAATTTTTGTTTGTCAAGAGGCTAATTGTTTGGCATTGGTGCTTGTGATAGCACTGAAATATTTAGATATACATAATATTGTTTAGTTGTAGCTACATTAAATTGTTTCATGGTGATTCCAAGGGTGGATAGTTTTGAAAGCTGAAATTAATATCAAAGAAAAATAGTCTATTTAATTTCTGTAATTTAATAATATATCAGGAGTACTGGTATTGGCCGTGTGTTCAAAAATTTGGAGTAGGTATTGGAATTGGTTAAAAATTGGGGGTCAGGTGTCAGTTTATCTTTAGCTACATCTTATCACCCAGAATACATTTTCAGATTAACTGGTACCTATCACTGCTTCACATCAACTTTGGGACAGCAGAGCTAATCTGATAGCCATCATTGACTTGGTTAGGCCCTTGATAGCCAAGTAATGATTTGTCAACCCAGTACCAATATTGCCAGTTGTAGGACCACCCATCAATGCTGGGAAAGTAAAAGGAGCTACAACCATGGGCTTATTACATCGTTTTAACAGCTTGCAATATGCAACATATTGGCAACCGCTATAGACATCTTCATCAACAAAGGGTGGATTTATGATGATCTAGCTAGCTATTTGCAACGTGAATCCATATTAAATTGAAATAAAAAGACCATTTTGCAGCGAGTGAAGTCAGTTGTAGCCATTTCATTAGCCATGATACTTCAACCAGAGAATCAATAATAATCCTAGAATTACATATGTGAGGCTGAAAAATCTACTTTAATTGACTAGTTAGCTTTAGTGTAAATGCTTCCAGACATAAGGTTATGGTCATGGATCCTTTTTTTTCAGCAAATCTTTGTGGCCTGTGGTGGCAGCAGTAAAGGAATCTCCTTCAAGGACCTTCTCTGTAACCTTGTACTGCTTACTAAAGGAGACACCGAAGAGAAAATAAAATGTAAGTTCTTGTCACTGGCTTATTTAATGACTAATTTTGAAATAAAATTATATTAAAAATTTTTTTCAGAAGACATTTGTTTGTCTGACACTGGAAATTAAATTTGGTCTTGAAACCTAAAGGTATCTAGTGGATTAAAACATTATGCAAATGAAAAAATTTCCTTCACGAGGGGAAAACTCCCAAAAGGAGCACCGTGTTACTATCTTACAACAAAGTGATGTTGTATTTGAACATCCTCAAGGGTAAGAAATAGTTGGTGGAGTAGCATTTGGTCCCTGGGTACTAGCAATAGGGCACTTACAACCAACAAAATTGGCCAACAGTTTCCTTCTGCATGCGTATGGTACTTGCTTGTGAGGTTATAGCTTTACCAAACCTGCATACAATTGACCATTTCAAATTGAAATGACTGGTCCCTGTAAATCTTTAATTTAGCCTGCCCAATAATGATAGTTTGTCCAAATGGTAGATTGTTGGATGATGTGCACTGTTGACAAGCTAACTGTTGGCTAGTTTCTGTGAACAGAATTTTGTTTGTCTCATTTATGGTTAATTCCAATAAAAGAAGATATTTTTGAGTATCAAAATTTTCAGATGGAAATACTGAGTCTTCCAAAAACATTGTTTGGTTAACTTTGGCATGTAAACATGGCTTTTTGAATAGAAATCATATTCATTATCTGGTGCAAAATGTGGACAAGCATATTGATTTTTTTTCTAAGTAGAGATATTGAAGATAAAATGTAACACTGGGAACTAGATTGTTTGGAATGTTGTTTGTATGCAACCTGAAATGATGAACTGGCTCCTTGTTCCCTTAGCTACATTCAACTTAAAAATATATATTCTGGATAGGCTCTAATCTTTTCTGTTTGTTGGGGAAATATTATCAGAGATTCTTATGGTATATTTTTTCTACACATTGAAGTGTTTGGCTACAAGAAAAATGCATGCAATTTTTCATATAGCTACAATGATTTTTGAAGAATTATTAAAATTCACAATTGTTGAAATGGATTCTAGGATGGATGATTACACATATAATCACATCTGATGACCATCTTTTGTTTGATTCCCATTTGGTCAGGTGGCCTTTAAGCCATTCAACAGCTGACTACTGCGGTCTCATAAAGCTGCCAGAGATGCAATATTTTTCCCTTGTACTTGAGCAACTTCTGTTGGCCTTCTAAGCCAACAATTGGTAACTGAGAATTATATGAATTGTTGGTCAATCCAAATTACACCTTAGAATACTTTGAATCTGTGATGGCCTAATAAAAAAAAAATATAGCTGGTTGATGTCTATAAAGAATTCAATTTAAAAAAAAAGCATAGGTACCTATTTTTTTAAGACATATTCAGTGTCTCAAAATCTTTGTGCAAGCAGAAATATAGCAAAATACAATGTGTCAAGCATATCTTATATTATAATTTCAATGTCTAATAGACATCTATAGAGATTGACACTATCCCAAAATGTCTGTTGTACCTAATGCTGTCAAATAGAGAATTGGAATATATGACGTCACCAGACCACATCACAAATCTCATCCCTTCATAGCCAATATAAGAGACTATGTAGATGTATTTTGAGAAATATCTTAGTTTAGAATTTTTTAGCAAGCTATAACATGACCACTCTAAATCAGGTTTTATTATTCCAATACTTATTGTCTGTTGATGATTTAATGACACTTCTGGTTACATAGAAGATCCCTTTCCTTCCCCCCAAATGTAATAGCTACCTACATATTATAGTCACAATTATTGTCATGCCACGGGCAAGTATTTGAAAGTGATTTATCTCAAACTGAGAAACAATTGAGTGCAAACATAAGTTGTTCATTTCAGACCAATGCTTTGACTACCGGTTGTTGACTAATGATTTATTGATGCTTCACCAACACTGTTTTTCAACATTGACTGGAATGATTATAGTTCAACTCCATATTCTAAAAAATAATGTGTAGCAAATCTTATTGCTCTCCCCCATTGAATTTTTTTTTAGATATATGTGTAGCTAGTTGCTTGGTTTTCATACAGAATAATAAAAGAATTTGTTAATGATAATAACCAAACCCTTAAGGCAAAACAAAATTTTGTGACCTTCATCCACATGTACAAAATTCCATTTGCTGGTTACATAAGGGTCCTTCAATAGTTCATGATTGCTAGCTAATGATACAGTTGAGTGCCATCCAGTTGGTTATTGAAGTATTTGTACTGAAATTCAAGACGTGGTTTCAACTGCAGCTAATTTGTTAAACCAGTAAATGCATGTCACTGTATTATCCCATGTCAACAGTTATCTTCAGTGTGTATGGTAATGACACTGGCAGCTATGTTCTTCGGTCGGATTTTCAGCGCCGACTTCAAGCCACTGAAGGTCCTGAAGCCAGCAGACAAATCATACATCAGTGCTTGGGCCAGGTAAACTTTCAACTAGTTGGTGATTAGCTCTAATCAATATTCTCTACATTTATTTAAAAACTATGACATAGGTGTAGCTACCCTTAATTTCCACGTTATTGTCATAGAAGCTGTAGCAAGATGTATAGCTACATACATAATCTGTGACAATCTTTTCACAAACTGACCTTGTGTGTATTTCAAATTCATCATCCCTGTCATTTAGCATAAAGTTTACTTCCAAAAATTCACCTCTTCTATGTTTTTTTTGTTTTCATTTATATGATTTTTCATAAACTTATCATTAATGGCCATTTCATAGTGAACCAACCCTTTTGGGCTCCATTGCCATTTCTACCCAAGTTATCACATAACTTATGTGATAACTTGGGTTATTACAAGTTTACCATTTACCCAATCAGATGTGCTCAGATGTATTTTAAATTTTATTTCTTTAACTTACTCTGTTAGTTCATATAATAACCACTGGCATACACAAATTGCAGTTCCTAAACCTGTGTTTACATAACTTTTCTCAATGGTGGGCATGCGCGCTTAGCTGTGCTGGCCTCTTATCTCTGTTGCTCCTCACTGCTCTGTGAGGCTGCTGGAAAGGGCCACGAAGGTGAGACACCTCGCAATTAACCCAATGAAAAGGAACTGCGAAACTGTCTTGTAGCTACATATTCGTACCACACGAGGGATGAAATTTTTGCTATGCGGGAAGCTGCCTTTTGTTCGGGTAAGCAACCAAATGTTCAACGATAGTCTTGAGAGATGTTGGTAATCCATCCTCTTCTTACATTGTGTCTTTTATACCCAGAACGACCGCCTGAGCTATGATGAGTTTCGCGAGTGGCTGCTCCTCAACCCAGACGCCACCAGCATCACCCGCTGGTTGCTCTGCTCCACAGGAAGTCCCACCCCCACGCCCGCCCAGGACACCCCCACTTTCTACCAGCGGCTTGCGGGAGTTACCCACCGTCAGTATCTTCGCGACCGTGGTTTTTTATGGGTAGTCAGTCCTTGTGGCGTTGAACGCATATCAGCAGCAAGTTATTATCAATCTGAATGTTTCCGCCATCAGTGACTAAGCAGGGTGTCATCTTTATTGGTCAATTGAGTGGGCACCTTGTTGCTAACTGCATTCACCCTGTTTCAGAATTATATTTTCAATTAGTTTTCCTCTGGCCTTCCAGCTCCTAAAGGATAGTATCCTTGCATCCATCTGACAGACCTTCATTCCTAAAATCAAAAAGCAGAGGCTTCATCAATTCTTCATGGATTTTTATGTTTCACAGCTTGAATGAAAAATGAAACCAGGTGCATGTTGGTTTTCAACTAAATTGATACTATTTATTTCTAAAATCGAGCCTTGATCTTGGTAATTATTTAGTTGTTTGTCTTCATGCCCTATACAAGAGTTCTCAAAATGCTAAGGCCTTGCTTATAGGTACTGTTTGATGGCTTTGCTGGAGAACAACATCATCATACACAAAGCTACATGTCGGCTTTTCTTGAGTTTATTTTAGTTTCTCCAAAATCAAGCACAAAATCTTGCCATTTTTAGGTGTTGCACGTCGCCCTTTTCTTGAAGATCAAATTTTCAAATGGTCAAGACTTTGCTAATGATGCATGAACGTGAACAATTTATTTCTTCATCTTCATTTTCAATTTTTCTTATGACACTGATCCACTCGGTCAATCAACAGTCAGCAATTGAGGCATCAAGTCAGAGAGTTTAGGAATCCTTTATTGGCTTATCCATTGCCGTCTACAGTAGTTCTGTATTATGAATACAGGCATTTTATGCGTGTGCGGATTCATCATTAGATAGCTATCTACCTGCATGATAAATTGAAGGGCCAAGAAGAATTGTTGCATAACAGCAGCAGCTGTTCAATGTTATTTTTTACAAGAATTTGAATGCTGTAATTCAACTCTGCTCCTCAGCCGTTCAATTGAGCGTATAATGGCACTTCAAATTTGAGCTTGCGTGTCAAGTTTCAGATA
>SDVV010003640.1:0-21113 GCA_016164225.1 Gammarus roeselii | reverse complement strand
GAGGTTCCAGGATTCAGAGGGGCCTCTATAGGGTCCCACAGTTTCTCAAAAGGCTCCCAAAGGGTCTGAAGGGAGTCCCAAAGGGCCCCAGAAAGATCTCCCAAGTCCCCCGGGCTCCCGAAACCCCGGGTCCTCGAGTCCCGCGGATCCCACGAGTACCTCCTCTCCCCGGGTCACCTTCTCTCAACCAACCTCGTTACATATAATAATAATGATAACAAATTTAAAATTCATCACCATGAAAAAAGGGCAGAGAAAAATAATAGAGCCCAAGCAAGAAGAAATAATAAAATACTAAAATAAAGTGTTAATGATCTATAAAATGAATAAGCATCCATGCACCCCAAAATTCGTTTGGTATCGTTAAAGGACGGACGTATTTAAACTGTAACTTTGAGTTTGTTCAAGTGGATAATCTTTTGTATAGCGTTACTTTTGTATAGCGTTATAGCGTTACGACGTAGGCCAGATATTTCTTTCCCTGTCGTTAAATTTCTTTCGGTTTTCCTCCTAGTTGTTTGACGAGTGACTTCATCATTATAAATGGATTAGTTGAAAATGCAACTTTGCTTGCACCGCTTTCGTTGAACGCTACGAGGAAGTGAGTGAGAAATGGTTTCCATTTCCTCTCCCGGGTAGGAGGGTCATTTTGGGAAGAGCGCATCGAGACTACAGCCTTTCGTCGCCCGACCCCCCTTGATCTATCTGGTATTGGAGGATTGCTCTCTCCCCCTCCTCCTCTGGGCAATCTCTGTGTTCGGTGGGATGCCAGTCTACTTTGCAATAAAAAGTGTTGTTCTTCGGACTAGCACGACTGGGGATCGTCCCGTTTGTCATGGTCGTCCTGGGAGCAGTATGAGCATCTTTGCTTACCATTACAGTTTCCTCTCGTGTGTCCGTATTTCTGGCATTTATAACATCGCATCGGACGTCTCTCAAATGGTGTAACCTTGGTTTTGGTGGCGCAGAAGAGAATGTCTAGATATTTTGGTAGAGCAGGGCAGTTGAATTCTAGTATTTGGGGCTGTGGTAATCTCTTTCCTTGGTGTGATCCTCGGTGCGACCTTACTTTCGACAACGCAGTCTTTGTATTGAACGAGTACAGTGATGTACTCCTCGATTTTCTCCTTCCGGATATCTTCATCGTAGATCAAACCTGACCTTGTAGAGAAAGTCGGGTGTGGCACTACTTTGCATGGTTTTTCAGAGTCTGGTTTTCGAGAGAATCCTGTTACTTTGATGTTTTGTGTCTACTCTGATGGCAAAACCTTCGTCACCGCTGGTGGCGACGCTCAGGACTGGGCGACCAGTGAAAGAGCCCAGCTCTTTTCGCAGAGTGTATGGACAAATATACGGTCTGTCATTGGGGTCGAACGTGGTCTTCAGGTGGTCAAGGAAGGTATGATTATTGTTCAACCAGTTGTGTTCATTGAAGAGCGTGTATTGCTTCTTCCTTGAAGCCCTTGGAGCTCGGTTGGTTTTTTTGTGGGATGAAGAGTTGTCGGAGTTGTCGTCGGATGTAGAGTTGGAGGTACTTGAGTAAGTTACGGTTTCTTTGGTTAGTTGGTTCTATACAAGTTCGTGGATATGGAGGAAAATGGTCTTGAGATGACCCTCGAGTCTCGCTAGACGGTCAATTGTGCTAGGTTCTGCGGCGAATTTTCCGCTTCCTGCTCAGAGAGTCCGGTCGCCTGGCTTAGCAGATTCAATATTATCTGGACGTTCCTAGTCAACTCGTCAATGCGGCAGTCCTTCCGGTGGTCTTCGCTGAGGTAGCATTGGTCATCTTGGAGAGGCTGATATTCCTGGCCGTTGGAATTTTGGTTTTCGGCACTCAGGAGGGGATGCTGGTCCCTCCTAAATGGAGTTTCTTTCTACTCCCCGTCGGCCCCTTGGTACGCGACAGGGGCTTGGGAGTTAACTTTAGAGGCCTCTTGACCGGCTTTACTGAGTTTAAATTACTTTAATTTAAAGTATTGCTATCAAAGCAAGCAAACGTGAGGTTCAAGGTCCCAGCACAACCTAGGGACCAGCCTGTGGTATCGGTTAATAATCAGTATGTGAACAAACGCGAATTCCAAAGTAAGGGCAGGTTCATCATTTGCAGGAAAACTGTTCAGATTATTGATTTCGCACTTATTGCTCTGCGAGATAGGGTGGGATGGGAGGCAACGGTCCCTCGAGTCCCAAAAGAGCCCGATGGGTCCTGGAGAGTAACTCAAGTCCCCCAGGGCCCCCGAGCTACTCGGGTTCCTTGAGTCCCTTGCCTCAGCTCATATGCACTTACTCGACTCACTTCGGCCAGTCTTGACTCGTCGCGACAAACTCGACTTGCCTCAACATGTTTCGACTGCTTTCGACGCAACTCGACCAGCCTCACCGCGGCTTTCCCCCTTTGAGCCGGTAATCTTGTGGACTGTAATAACTATATATATTTTCTACTCAAGCATTTTAGAGTGGGAGCGGTGTGGGAGGGGCAGAGGTCCCTTAGGTCCTAAAAGAGCCCGATGAGCCCCGGAGAGTAACCCAAGTCCCCCGAGCTCTCCGGGTCACTCGAGTTTTCTTGTCTCAGCTCATCTCGGTTTGTCTCGAATCCTTTCGGCCAGTCTTGGCTCGTCGCACCCAACTAGACTTGCCTCAACATGTTTCGACTGATTTCGACGCATCTCGACCAGCCTCGACGCGGCTCTCCCCCACTGCGTCAGCAATGCTGTGGACTGTAATAACTAATTTCTCTACTCAAGCACTCCATACATATACATTCCTCCGTGTATGGGTTTTACAGCGTTGGGAGGGGGGAACAGAGGTTCCAGGACTCAGAGGGGCCTCAAGAGGGTCTAACAGTTTCTCAAGAGGTTCTCAAAGTAGAAGTAGTAGTAGTAGTAGTTGCTCCTGTTTTCCACCGGAGTTCCAACGCAAAGTTAATGCAGGTTCCTTCGTAGGGCAATTGAAGAGTGGCAAAGTAGGTGCAGCATAGCTTACGAGTAGATTCAACGCAGATTCCGAGTGGTTTAACATAGATACAGAGTAGGTTCAACGTAGATACTGAGTAGGTTCAATGTTGATACCGTGTAGGTTTAATGTTGATAGGGAGAGGGAAGAAGAGGTTCCTAGATTTAGAGGGGCCTCAAGAGAGTCCCAGTTTCTCATGAGGGTCCCAAAGGGTCCCAAGAGGGTTCCAAAGGGTCTCATGATTGTCCCAAAGGGTCTCAAGAGTGTCCCAAAGGGTCTCATAGGGGCTCAAAGGGTCTCAAGGATGTCCTAAAGGGCTCCAGAAGGGTGCAAGTGGGTCCCGCCAAATCCACCTGGTCTTCCAAGTCCTCCAGGTTCCCGAACCCTCCGGTCCCGGGAGTCCCACTAGTACCCCCTGTTCCCTTGGTCACCTAGTCTCAACCAACCTCGACAAATAATAAAACAATGCAAGATTTATCACCAAGAAAAGAGGGCAGAGATAAATATTAGAGCCCAAGAAAGAAGAAATACTAGAACACTAGAATGAAGTGTTAATGATCTATAAAATTAATATTCATCCATCCACCCCAAAATCCTGTGGACTGTACTAACTAATTATTCTACTCAAGCATTTTAGGGTGGGATCGGAGTGGGGGGGGGCAGAGGTCCCTTGGGTCATGAAACAGCCCGACGAGTCCCGGAGGGTAACCCAAGTCCCCCGGGTTCCCCGAACTCCCCGGGTCCCTCGAGTCCTCTCGTCTCAGTTCGGCTTCTCTCGGATCATTTCGGTCAGTCTCGACTTGTCGCACCCAACTCGACTCACCTCAACGTGTTTCGACTGATCTCGACGCACCTCGACCAGCCTCGGCGCGGCTTTCCCCCCTCTGAGCCAGTAATCTGTGGACTGTAATAGATAATGGTTCTACTCAAGCATTTCACATATATACATTTTTTGTGTATGGGTTGTACAGGGTGGGAAGGGGGAAGCATGGGTTCCAGGGTTCAGAAGAGCTTTAAGAGAGTCCCAAAGTTTTTCCAGGGTCCCAAGGGATCTCAAGGGTGTTCCAAAGGGCCCAAGCTGGTCCACCCAAATCCTACTGGTTTTCCGAGTCCCACGGGTTCCCGAAACCCCCCAGGTACCTCGAGTCCCGCGGGTCCCACGAGTACCCCCGTTCCCCGGGTCACCTAGTATCGACCGGCCTAAGTTCGTCTTGACTCGTCGCCTCCCCAGTCCAACTGACACACTGTATAGTCCATCTAGGGCCCCTGCAGGCGTCTATTGGTACGTAATTAAATAACCAATCCAAAATAACCATGAAAAAATATACAGATCCTACAGATACAGACACTAGGCCGCATCCCCCAGAAAGGGGGGTGGCCGACGGCAAGGCGCACCTCAACATAGACTCTGGGTCACGAGTGCAGTCCGATGATTCGTCGTCAGCAGCAGGGCCCGACAGTTTTCACTGGTTAACCCCTGCCGCGTCATAATGACCGGGCCCCCCCCACCCACGACCATCCCGACAGCGGGGTGAAAAGGGCAGGAAAGCACATCAGAGCAGCGTCAAAATCAACCATTCACAACCGTTCTCCACTCCCGCCTGTTCATTGCACGCTCTCTCGCCACCTTCACATCCATGTCTCTCCTTCCCAACGCCTGCTTCAGACCATCCATCCACCCAAACTTTGGTCTACGTCTAGGCCTGCGACCACTCGCCTCAGCATTCATCACACTTTTCACCAAACTAACTTCATCCATCCTCTCCATGTGCCCGAACCATCTCAGAACACGCGAATCCACTCTGTCCTCCAACTTCTTCACCATCCCTGTTCTGTTTCGAACCCAGTCGTTGGTGATCCGGTCTCTCAGCGTTACTCCAGCCATGCTCCTCAAACATTTCATCTTGAAATCATTCAACCTTCTTCTCTCCTCTGCTCTCACCCCCCAAGCCTCAGCTCCGTAGAGCACAGTTGGGACAACAACACCATGAAAAAAGGGCACAGATAAATAATGAAGCTTACGAAATATACAGATACAGATTACAGATACAGACACTAGGCCGCATTCCCCAGAAAGGGGGGTGGCCGACGGCAAGGCGCACTTCACACCCTCATACACTCACACTCACACAACTTAGCCCTTTTGTGCTAAAGGGTCCGGCCGGTAGCCCCTCAACTTACACTCTGGGTCCCGAGTGCAGTCCGAGGAACCGTTGTCGGCAGCAGGGCCCGACAGTTTTCACTGGATTACCCCCGCCGCGTCATAATGACCGGGCCCCCCCACCCACGCCCATCCCGACAGCGGGATGCCAAGGGCGGGAAAGCACATCAGAGCAGCGTCAAAATCAACCATTCACAATCTTTCTCCACTCACGCCTGTTCATTGCACGCTCTCTCGCTACCTTCACATTCATTTCTCTCCTTCCCAACGACTGCTTCAGACCATCCATCCACCCAAACTTCGGTCTTCCTCTAGGCCTGCGAACACTCGCCTCCGCATTCATCACCCTTGAAATAATAAAATACTTATATAAAACGCTAATGATCTCTAAAATAAATAATCATCCATCCACTCCAAGATGGCGCGAACAGTGCTATGTCTGCGTTCATTAAATGGTGGTGTGTTATCCATGTGTGTCCTGTGCAAATGCGGCTGCTGAATATTTGGTGTCTTCTATTGAAACATTTGGTGTCGAATTCTCCAACTGAGCGTTTAAATAGACAAATTTTCTGTTCGCTTTGTTGCCGCATATCGTTCCGTCAGGATATGGTAGAGAGTTGATGATAGTGAACCAATCTCAGTAGTGTATGGAGATAAATGGGCGAACGCGTTTAACGAGGGAGTCTGAGAGCGCGTTTCTCCTTGCCACGCATGACCCGGGATCCAGCAGAACTAGACCGCATGGACTGTGTAAGAAAGTCGTATTGTATTTGATGTAGAGGGGGTGTGTGTACAATGAATGGTTTCATACTGAATTAGGGCACTCAGATTATCCGAAAAGCTGACGTATTTGGGGAGATAAAAGTTGTTAATTGAAATGGCTAATTAGAGTGTGTGTAACTGCAAAGAAAACAACGCCTTTTTGTGGTAGGGTAGCCGAACGTGAGGTGGCTTTGCACACAACAGCAGCTCCCACACCAGCGACAGTGTTGTTGTTGTTGTTGTTGCTCAGCCCCAACTCCCTCTGCGATAGAGAAGCCACAGCCAGCGCACAACCCGAAGCCCGAGAATCCACTGACATGCGCATGTTATGGATGTTTTAGCAGATGCAGGCATTTATATTATGCCTACATCCCTGAGGGAGTTGATGCTGTCTCTCGGGCGTTCCCACAGATCACGTACAGACGTGATATTGAGGTCGAGTCGGCCGGGTGCTACGGCTGGGCACGACGTCGTGACGTGCTCGACCGTATCGGGCGAACCCCTGCATCACAGACAAAGGTCGGAATGGACATTCCCTAGTCTATGCTGGTAAGACTGGAGGGCCGTATGATGCCCGCAACTCAGCCGCGACAGGTGGACCCGGTCACCCCGGGGCAACCCCAACTCCTCCACGTCCACCTCAGGCGGGTGACCCCCAGGACTGTGTAAACTCTGTGTTCGCCCAATGCAAGGGCTGTGAAGTTTGTGTGTATCTGTTTGTGCATAGATGTAGGGTCTGTAGGACGAGGAATGGTCGTGTGATTATGGACGAAGTGTGTCGCTGGTGTGCTGTGTAGATGTCTGTTGGTTTGACGGGGGTTCAGTAGGTGGTGGCAGGGATGTGTTGATCTACAATCTTGATAAAAAATGTAGGCCCTCTCATATCAAGATGATGTTTGAGAGGGAGGACCTTGGTTTCCTCATGCAGGTGGCAATTTAGTGTGGACTGTGTACAGCCCATTGCGATGTGCAAGGCCGTGTTCTGCATCCTTTGTAAGGAATTATTATGTGTGGGTGCAAGGTCAGAAGACATGGCCATGTTTGCGTACGAGATGATGGGTCTAATAAATTGTTTGAATAGTGTTGTAATCGATTCCTTGGAGTGACCATAGGTGGTTGTGGTAAGCACCCAGGACACATTTAGTCTTGGTACGGCTTTAACGACAATGTTGTTGATCTCAGGTTTAAATGTCATCCCCGAGTCACAAGTTACAGATACAGACACTAGGTCAAAATCCCCCAGCAAGTGGGGCGGTCGACGGCAAGGTGCACCTCACACTCTCATACACTCACATACCCGAGCTCTTTGGCGCAAAATGGTCCGGCCGGGGACCCCGCAACACACCCCTCCGGGTCGTGAGTAGGGTTTGAAGTCAGTGTCGGCAGAAAGGCCCGACAGCGTGACTGGTTTACTAGCGCAGCATCATGATGACCCCCCTACCCCGCTCAGCACCATCTTGTCTCCCCACGATATGCCTAGGGCGGGAAAGCACATCAGAGCAGCGTCAAAACTCATCCGTGCACTATATTTCTCCACTCACGCCTATCCAGTGCACATTCTCTCGATACCTCCACCTCTCCTTCCTAAAGCCTGCTTCTTACCATCCATCCACCCTAAATTCGGTCTCCCTCTAGGCCTACATCCACTCGCCTCCGACTTCAACACCTTTCTCACCTATCTCCCTTCATCCATCCTCACCATGTGCCCGAACCATCTCAGAACACGCGAATCAACTCTGTCCTCTAACTTCTTCACTATGCCCGTTCTGGTGCAAACCACGTCGTTAGTGAACCTGGCTTTCAGCGACACTTCAGCCATGCTTCTCAAACATTTCAACTCGAAAACATTCAACCTTCTTCTCTCATCTTCTCTGCTCTCACACCCCTAGTCTCAGCTCCGTACAGCACAGTTGACGCAACGACACCCTCATACAGCCTTCTCTTTGCTTCCATCCCCAACGTCCTGCAGCTCATTACGCTCTTCAGTGCACCCAACACTTTACACCCCTCTTTCACCTCAGTTTCCACTAATTCAGTCTTCTCCACATGAGAGCCCAGATACTTTTAAAACACTGAATGTCTTCCAACAACTCTCCATTTAGGAGAATTCTTCTCCAATTGCGCAGTCCGCATCCGCTAATCCTTCTGATCAGCACTCTCACGTACAACTTACCAACCCCACTTAATAGACTGATACCTCTCAGGTTGTAGCATTCATTTTCATTCGCCTTTGCCCTTATACAGCGGAACAATGCAGGCACTGCGCCACTCAATTGCTACTACGCCTGCCACAAAACACAAGCTCAGTAACCTCACCAACCATTCGACAATCGTTACTCCACCCTTTTTCAGGCACTCGGTCGCAACGCCATTTAAACCAGGGGGCTTTCCCTACTTTCATCACCTCCACCGCCACCTGCACCTCTTCCTTGGTAATGTCTGCTACAAGTCTCTATCTCCCAAAACTGGCATCCGAGCACCACCACCCACAGCAACAAATGTCAGCCTCTCTCTCATCCTTGCCATTCAACAACTCATCAAAATACTCGGCCCACCTCTTCCGTTCGTCACCACTTTCAAAAACAACTTTCTGTTTTCATCTTTCACCACTTCCTCCTTCCTGGTCTCTCCCTTTCTCACCCTCTTCACTTCATTCCAGAACATCTTTTTGTTCTCCTCAAAATTCTGGCACAACAGTCTGCCCCAACTGGCATCGGCGTCCCTTTTGGCTCTCCTCACCACCCGTTTTACCACGTTTCTCCTTTCCTCATAGCCTTCATATGCCACCACCTACGTCACCTGCAGCCACTCCTTAAATGCTCCTCCTTTTCCATGCCACCGCCAGTTCAACCTCCTCGTTCCACAATTCGCAACCTTTCCTTCTGCACACGTCCACACGGCGCGCACCACACACATCCTTCGCACATCTCAGCAACGCATCTCTTGACGTCTCCCATTCTTCCTCCACATCTCTCAGGTCCTGTCCTTTCACGTTGTCATATTCTTCTCTCAACGCCTGTTGGAACTCCTCAGCTCTGCTTCTCACATTCAGTTCACTCACTTTTACTACCTCTCTTCCTCCTCCCACTGTTTTGTTACTCTTCCATCTCTGCTCCGTCATAAGTTACTCCAAGGATTGTGGTAGTGGGACTGTGGGGTATGGGAGTGTTGTTAAACGTAACATGGGGGTGAACTGTTGTCTAGTGTTAATAATGTTGGGGGCTAATGTTTGGGTTGTTTGAGTTGAAGACCAGGGACGATGTAAACAGTATCGTTTTAGTTTAGATGGTAAAAATCAGTATCCGTTCAAGTAAGCCTGGTTCTCAACTTGGTCTCGACACTGTTGGAGTAGATCGTCCACAAATAGCAAAAAGACCGTGATACTAAGAAGAAGGGCATCCGCGTCCTAGGAATACGACGGTGAATTTGGTTAACTAGATTAGATTAGAGTGACGAGGCTTTCTAGCGCGTTGGAGCCATCGTCCTTCTGGCGCCGAATGTCAAATTAGCAAACGGTGCTGCATCAAGTTAGTCCTTTTTTTTCTTGTTTTAATGTTTTAGTGGGGTTTACTACTAAGCAAAGTCAAAGTACTTTACGCGGCGAACGTTTATGGTATGTACGGGTGCCACAGGAGGTACAGGAACTCCTTAGGTGCCAAGGCCATATGGTCCCAGGACTCCTGGGATGCCAGTAAGGAGGAATAACCCACTACCTACCCTACTTCAGAGCCACAAGGATCCGCAATAGTCGTTAAGGTGCCGGACTACGCGCTCCAACACCTGCTGAGGGGGAAGTAGAGAAAAGATAAAACGGGGATCCTATGCATGAGATCTACACTAAGTGTAGGGAATTTCACGCATGAGAACAGCAAGAATGGAAAGAAGAAGAAGGAATAGTCGTAGAAAAAGGTTGCATGAAAGAGAAAGCACAACATGGCTTTTATTTACCACCCGAAAGAAGAATAGTTAGAACCGGTATGTGAATATTTGAGTGTGCGTGTCTGTGTGTGAGTGCGTGTGTATGTTTGTTTGAACGTTGGTGTGCAACAACTATTAGGTGAATTTATAAGAAGGAATCTGAGACAATTATATGGAAATTTGGAATAAACATGAGATGCAAATGAAGTAAATAAAAGTTAAGAAAATCAGGATGGGGGGAAAAAGGAGAGATAGTGAAGGGTGAAGAAGATGGGAGTCTAAAGGGAAATAAGGGTGTTCACCCCCTCAGTTGGGCCGTGACTCCGTGCACCCGGGAACCAAACAGATGCCTAGGGGGGATGTAAACTAAGAATCTAAAGGTACGATTCTACAGAAATTAGTGAATGAAACGTTGTGGCCTTTCAGGCAGTTGCGGTGGAGATCTTTCATAATACCCAACTTGCAGGTACTTCCATATGCTTTTCACCGTCAGAAAAGATGAAAACCACAAGTTACCTTTGGACGAAAGCCTGTCAAAATTCTGATTCTAATCATATGAGATGATCTGTCGTTCAGTAGCACTTGCGGCCGCCGTACGGGATGTTGTTGAGGGCTGCATAAATCAGAAGGTAATCGGCAAGGAGTGGGTTTCTCATTTGTTTCATAGTCTTACAAAAGACGCTGGTTAGAGCAGTAATGCGTTAGTTTTGAAGGTCGCTACGGCATTTTTCGAATTTTGTTGTAGTGACAATTACCGATTTCGGCCAGAGGTTAAGGAAAAATAATCCGAGTACATTCTGCTGAACATCTCTGAGAGGTACTCAAGTGCACCTAGAGAAAGCGGGATCATAGTGCTATGCGCCAAGCCAGGCCCAGGTGCAGTTGCAGTTTCTAGCACACAGTAGTTCGAGGATTGAGAATGGTTTAGTTCAGTGATGTGCACCCTGCTAGGCCAAGGTGCAGTTCCTGGCACGCTTTAGTTCGAGGATAGAGAATGGTTTAGTTCAGTGATGTGCACCCTGCCAGGCCAAGGTGCAGTTCCTGTCACACTGTAATTTGTGTATGGAGAATGGTTAAGTGCAGCATTCCACATTCAAAAAGTACAGAAAATACTTTTCATCTATCTTAATATCATCCCATCTTGTTAGAACGCGGCCTTGTACTTTGCGGATAGGGTTATCTGACTAACCGTCTAGGCAATGGTGTAGGCTATTTCCCCAAAAGGAAGACTGGAGGGTACTCGCGTCTGAAAAGATATAGTTAGGTCTTTTGGGCTTCCTTGCATATGACTATTTTTTCACACACTTGGTCGAGACGAGTGTTCTGGTTGATTGTGTTGGCTAATTGGGTCCAGCTTTCTCCTTTCTGTTTCAAGAATAGTCAACAAAATTTTGAGGATGCCCATCCCCACGCAACCAATTCCAAACAGGACAGTGCGAGGGAGCGTCCGCTGTCAGGCGTACGCGGACTTCAAGAAATACTGCGTTCACAATTGTGGGTGTTTTGGTAGGAGGAAAAGAAGGAGGGTATCCAATCTTCATGATGGCTTTCTGTTCGGCAGGCTCTTCATCTAGGGAGTGCTTTTGAGTTGTGACTTTTGGCCAAGTGGTAGCCGGTAAGTTGAGTCAGCTGAGATGCTGGGTTGCATGACTATTTCAGGCACGAGTCTCTTCGTTTGCGATTTTTCTCGCGTCTTCACGCACACGAGGATCGTTTACGATGGCGAGATACTCCTCCGTAGAACATTGAATGAGTTGGGTACTTTTTCCAGTTTTCCGATGGACACAGTCTCTATTAAGATGTACATGACTGTCTGTGTCATGAGTCCGACGAGCTACCGTTCGTGAGCTGTTGCTAATCTTTCACCAACGTGGGTTTGGTATCGAGCGCTACGACAGCAACGTCTGAAAAATCGACGTTTTATCATTTATTCGCTTCTGTAGTGGCGAGGTTCGTTGTGGGTTCAGCCGTGGGAGTAACCCGTCGCAGTGTCCACCTGGGCACCAATGGGTTCATTGTTAGAGCCACTCGCCTCTATTACATGAACATCGTAAGACTCTGTGTATTGCTGTTGATTGTAAAGGTTGGTGTCGGGTTGGCAGGTTGTGTCGACGATGTGTGTGTATCATCTACGGGGATAGGTTAATTTGTAGATTTTACTGCTTTGGCATAATTAAGATGAGCTGGGTTCCATTTGGCCATATTTGAATGGTTTGTTACCAAGTGACTAAAAAAGCTGTTATTTTGTGTAAGAGTCATTTCTTTTTGATCAATATGTTTTGGACACTCACGGCCGCCAGCCCCGTTGCCGACCTCGAAGTATTTATTGCACGTTGCAGATAATATCGCAACCGCGTAAGGTTTACCCTTTCTTTGCTGACCGGGAATTACAATGGACGAGGGTTTCGTGACTGTATTCAGTGTGGTAAAGAACCTGCACTAACTCTTTAATCTTCATCCAAGGCAGCTGTAACAGCGTTTAGACCTGTTGTTGGGTGTTCAGAAGTGTATATAATGCGTTTGGTGGACGGTTACTTTGTGATGGTCAACATACATGTTTTGTACAGCAGTACATTGGGCAGATTTTATGTTATGGGCCAGATAAAGAAGTGGGTAGGGAATGGTACCGGATCTATTTCCTGTGAGAGGGTCAACCTGGGAGGCAGTATTTGGACTACAGCCTATTGTCGGCCAACCTTGTGGACTACTTATAATTGGAGGATTTCTCTTTCTTTCCTGATCGGGGGCAGTCTTCGTGTCCCTGTGTCCCAGGAAATGCCAGTTTTCTTTGCAGTTGAAGCAGCGGGGTTCTTTGGATCGGCATGACTGGTCAAGTCATTGGTCAAGGTCGTCTAGGGAACAATGAGAACCACTGTCTTCCATTACACTTTTTCTGCGCGCGCTTGAATTTCTGGCATTTATAAACATGCATCGGACGTTTGATGAAGGAGGTAAGTAACCCCGGTCATATGTCCGAGTACTTTTATGGGGAAGGGCATTTAAATTTTAGCAGAAAGGCCAAGGTGGCGCTTGATTTTTGTTTCATGTAGTCAGAATTCTTGTTTCGTCCACACAGTCCAATACAGTACAAGTCTTGTGAAGAACTCATCAGCTACTCTTTCGCGATATTCTTGATGTAAATCAAGGTCAAAGTCTGAGTATGTTGAATGGTGTGAGATTGTGCATTTCTTCTACCACACGCTGGTCCTGTAATGTAGAGAGTCGCTCAGATGTTCTCTACCTACTTTGTTTTTGTGAAGTGATCTTCACCGCCAATGGTGATGTTTAGACCTAGCCGGTCAAAAATGGAGCGCAGTTTTACCCATAAAATGAATGGACGAGATTAAATTAAAGTGACAAGGCTTTCGAGTGCGCTGGAGTTTATGTCCTTCTAGCACCAAACTTCAAAAGAGCAATTAGTGCTGCGTCAAGTCATCAACAAATCATCGCATCTCTAGGGTTTTTTCTGCTCATACCGTACTAGAGTAGATTGTCAATGCTTTCTAGTGCACTGGAGTCAACGTCCTTCTGGCACCGAACGTCAAACCGTTAGCCAGTGCTGCATTGAGTCATCGTCCGTCTCCGGGATTGCTCAGACTCATGGCATGCTCAGGTCAATACTGCTAACAATGAGTGGTAACAAAAGTATTCTACTCAAAGCAAGCAAAGAAACGGTGGCTCTCCGGGATAGAGGAGTCTATCGGTAGGTAAGATTGAGTGAAATAAATTCACAACCTTGTAGCCGGGGCGTTAGAATCTTGCTACCGTATCCACCACGAGTTGGAAAAGGCGACTTAAGAGCGCCCCGTAGGCGGGAGTAGAATAGTGCTACCGTAACCCCTGCGGGTCGTAAACGGCGACTAAAAGAGGCAGGCGAAGGGGCTAGGAATCCCTTTCTCTGTAAGACCCTTCCTCAACGACGGCAAGACGAGGAGAGGCTCACGCCTCTTCGAACCCTATTGTTAGGGTCGCTGAATGTGCGTGGCTGTAGTAGGAATGAGGTAAAGAGGAGAGAGATTGGTGAGATGTTTGTGAGGAGGAAGTTTGATGTGTTGGCGCTGAGTGAGACGAAATTGAAAGGAAAGGGTGAATGTGAGTTTGGTGTGGTGAGTGGAAGAAAGTCTGGTGTGGAGGAAGGTTAGGCACCAGAAGGTGTGGTCTTGATATTGAGTGATCGGTTAGCTAGTAGCATTACTGAATGGAAGGAGGTGTCCTCAAGATTGATGTGGGTGAAAGTTAAGTTAGGCGTAGAAAAATGGGCATTTGTGAGTGCTTACGGACCTGGAAGCAGGAGGAGTGAAGAGGAGAGGGAGCAATTCTGGACTAACCTGAGTGAGTGTATTAAAAAGAGTTTTGAAGGTCAATTCTATGTAGTTGTACTGGGTGACCTTGATGCGAGAATTTGAGATGTTGTGGTGGAGAATGTGATAGGAAGATATGGCGCTCCGGGTAGAAATGACAGTGGAGAAAACCTGATAGGTCTGTTCATGGAGCAGGAGTTGGTGGTCGGGAACAGTTTGTTCAAGAAGCGAGATATCCACAAGTACACGTGGGTAAGGATGACTTGTGGTACAGTGGTGGAGAGAGCGCTCATGGATTTTGTGCTGATATCGGAGAGTGGTGGGTGTTGGATGTGCGGGTGTTGAGAGGGGAGGGTGGAGGAGTGTCTGAAAATCTGCTGATGGGAAGTAGATTAAAAGTGGAGGAGAGGTGGAAGGGCAACAAAAGAGTGGGAGAAGGAAGAGAGGTAGTGAAAGTGAGAGAACTGAATGTGAGAAGTAGAGCTGAGGAGTTCAGCAGGCGTTGAGGGAAGAATATGACAACGTGAGAAGACAGGACCTGAGATAGGTGGAAGAAGAATTGGAGACGTTAAGAGATGCGTTGCCGAGATGTGCGAAGAATGTGTGAGGTGCGCGCCGTGTAGGCGGGTGCAGAAGGAAAGGTTTCGAGTGATGGAACGAGGAGGTCAAACTGACGGTGGCAAAAAAGAGCTAAGGTGTGCGAGTGTGAGTGTGTGAGGTGCGCCTTGCCGTCGGCCACCCCACTTGCTGGGGGATTTCGGCCTAGTTTCCGTATCTTTATCTGTATGTATCTGTAAAAGTCTTTATATGGGAGTGGGTGTTGTTCTGCTGGGTCAGGCGCCGCTGCAGCTCTTCTGCCACTTCGTCCGCCTGCACATTGCCCATCACCCCACAGTGGCCCGGAACCCAGCATAGACGAACGTTCTTGTTTTCGGAGGACAGAAGCACAAGCCAACGCAAGATTGCTGACGCAACAGGATGGCAATTATTGAAGGTCTCCAAGGTTTGAAGCGCGCTAAGCGAATCACTAAAAATTTAGATATTGGTATCTGGAAGAGTATCGGCTTCTATGAGGGCGTCTCTAATAGCTCGAAACTTTTGGGGTGCAACATCTACCTTTCAGCCAGGAAAATAGTGAGGGCAGAGCATATTTTCTGGTATAGCCTACACCAGATGGGAATAACATCTCGCGGGAGAGGGTCCACCATGATACCTGGCAGAGCAAGCTCAACAGGGAGATGCTCAATGCGCTTTGAGAGGCTCGAGGAAGAAGACAGATTGGGGTGGAACTGTCGGATTGTGGTACATATAGGGGAGGTGTGCGAGTTAAGATATGACAAAAGAACTGGAGGTCGATTTGTTATCATCGTAAGGCAAGGCTAGACTCACCGGTCTCACAAAGAAGACTGACAATAGTGAAGGAGCGGAAAGCTCCAGTACAAACGCGAAGGGCGGCAGTGCGAACTGGTTCCGGTGTTTTGAGAATATTTGGTTTTGCAAAGCCGTAGACAACGCTTCCTTAGTCCAGTTTGGACCGTATGATAGCACAGTAAAGGCGTAATGATGTTGTTCTGTCTGCGCCCAGGTGAAGTGTGATGCAATCCAAAGAATGATAAATCGCTGTAAGCAGTCTATCTTCAGTTGTTGCACGTGGTATTTCCAGGTTAGCTTCTGGTCAAATATTAGACCTAGGAAGCAGACATTTGGTAGGAAAGGAATCATTTCTCCACACAAGTCTGAGGTCTGGTTCCGTGTAGGTCCGGGACCGATGGATATGAAGTGCACATGTTTTGCCCTAGATACTGTAAAGCCTCGAAATTTTGTCCAAGCAGCCACCTGAGCAATTGCACTCTGTAGTTGACGTTGGAGTTGGGACACGACTAGCGCCGATGCGTATATCCTAAAGTCAAGTGAGATAACGTACAGAGACCCATTCACGGAGAAGGGGACCACCCTGTGATCCCATTAATGGCAATCGCGAAAAGATTAAAGAAAGGACGCTAACTTGGGGGACCCCCTCATCTTGGGTATGTATTCTTGAGAGGTGATTGCCGATTTTGGCCTGAAAGAATCTCTGTCAGAGGAAGTTTTGGGTGAAGAAAGCAAAGTGACATCGGAGTCCCATCTGATGGATCTCTAGGAGGATGCCATAGCGCCAGGTTGTATCATATGCCTTGTCAAGGTCAAAGAAAACGTCTACCTCCAAGTCTACCCCATTGTTTATGAGGATGTGTTTTGGAACTGGGTTGAAGGTCTTCCTAATATTGATAGAGCATACCAGGGTGCTGTAAACGGTGGTGCAGTCAGTTTGGGGAGAAACACGAGACAGGAGGGCATCATCAACAAAGATAAGAATGTAAGAGGCAGTAGAGGTTAGGGCAACAGGGGAAGACCCAATTTAGGACGCTTTAGCAACTGATGGCCTAAAGAAGGGTGGGGCTACTAGTCGAATGGTTAGTGAGGCTACTAACCTGGGTTTAGCTGCAATAAATGAAGCGAATCAAAAGGCATAAGTTGGTGTGAGGTAAGTAAGTTGTACAGGAGAGTGCTGCTCAAGAGGATTGAAAACAGAATGGGTGGCACAGTCGATAAGGAACAGATTGGCTTTAAAAGAGGTATTGGGAGAGCAGGTCAGATTTAGTAGCAATGAAAGTCAGTGAGAAGTACCTTGCAAAGGGCAAGGACGTGTACTAGGCTTACATGGATCTGAAAAAGCCAACGATTGGGACGACAGGGAGATCATGGGTTTGAAAGGAGCAGAATTTGTTGAGTTGTTCGTAGATTCTATGTTAGCAGCAAGGCATGTGTCAGGGGTTGCAAAATTGAAGCCGTTTTCCCAGTGAAAGTGAGACTGCAACAAGGTTACATGTCTCCCTTATTGTTCAATCTCTATATAGATAAAGTGTTTCAATAAATAAACATAAGTGGGTTGGGTCAACGTATTGAGAGGCTTTGATCATAAGGGAGGAGTTTGAAGTTAGTCAGATGCTGTTTGCAGATGATACAGCAGTTTAGAAGGCTAGCATCAGAGTTTGACATTGTGTGGGAGAATGATGCTCCAAGTTAATGTGTGCATGGGTAAAGTAATGAGATAACCAAGGAATGATGATGCAATGTGTGCATGGGTAAAGTAATGAGATAACCAACAAATGATTAAGCAATCAGAATCAGTATTTGCCAAAATGTAGAGTATGTAGAGTAATTGGGGGAAGTTTTCTGTTTCAAATAGCCACCTGGGCTTTCATGTGGAGAGGACTGGACTAATATAAACTAAGAAAAATCATGAATGAACCATGAAGAAAGATTGTCAAATTTTGAGTGCACTGAGAGTGTAATGAGCTGTAGAGCATTAGGATTGGATGCAAAAAGAGGCTTATATGACTGTGTATTAGTCACAACTGTGCACTTTGGGGTTAATGTGGGGGGCAAAAGTGAAGGTTGAATGTTTTTTAAATGAAATGTTCGATATGTACGAACAGACTGATGCTCAAGATAGGATCAATGATGACAACCAAATTAGAATAGGGATGATTAGAAAGTTGGAAGGCAATGGAATTGCATGTTTAGAGGTGATTTGGGCAAGAGTGATGATGGATCTTTTAAAACTGGTGAAAAGGGTGATGAAAAAAGCTTATAAATGTAAGAAGACTACAACAGGTATTTGGAACAAATCTAGGTTGCCTTTAGATAATAGGGCAAATAATTCTGAAGTAGAATGTGAAGGTGAGTATAATGTGTATATGAAATTTTTGTATTGGAGGATCAAGAAAGGGAAAGGTTGTACTAGGAAATGGCATCCCACAATGATACTCAAAACAACTTGAATCAGCACTTGTAGAGCAGATTGTCTCTGTTTCTTCATTTCTTGTGGGTCACTGCTTCACATAATTTTGCAAGGAGTACCAATGCCTGGCACCTGTTTTCCATGCTATGCCAATGCCATATGGGTGTTGATGACATAATTTTTTTAAACATGCTGCTAATAATGTCATAGCAAGAGTAGGTCAAGCTATAGACCATAGTTTGTGTGAATGGATGATGTGAAGCAGGCTTTAGGGGGCAGACATCCGAATGGAGGTAGGAAGAGAGCATGCAACATTTAATCGGTGTGGAGAATTTATGTGAATGGACTAATTTTGAGGTGAGCCTAACGCACATTCCACACTTAGTGTCACATTGAGAAATGGGATGGAAATATGTGGGTGTGAGCTTGGGAATCATAACACAGCAAAGATTCTACAGTGAAAAGTGTTTGGACCTGCTACTGAGATCGATCTTGGATCTTACTCCTAACCAAAAGGGATTGCTGCAAGGTACTAGCCAAACACGTAGGTGCTACAAGGTTAAATTTAAAATGTGCATGAGCGCAAGTGGTGTGAGAGCCAGCAGCAATGCCTTCAATGTGTCAGATGGTATGTTTCAATACAATTCTTCTACCAATTTTATATTAATCTGAACTTTCTTGCATCACCTTTGAGAAGAGAGGCTTCTTGGTGAAGGCTGAGAGCAGCAGATGCACCAGAGTTGGTGCTGTTCAGCTGGACCAACTTTGAGCACCATGCAGTCAGTAGTGACCTGCAGCAGCAACATGCACACGCAGTACCTGCAACACACAATAAAGTAGATATACAGGTAGAATACACAGCAAAGAAGGGCTTTGAAACCATTCAATCATGTCACAGCATAAGTGTCAACTGAGTGAGGTCTGTTGATCCTCACCCAGACAAGTGGATTGCAAGACAAAAAGCTGAATACAAAACCATATTGCCAGCATACTCCATGAAAGTTTCTAATGGTTTGAGGGCAAGCATGAACAAGGATATGAGGAGTTCAAGGTCTGGGTGTGGTGCGCCAAGTTTGTTAATGGTACAATGTCACCCATGGAGGCCATGCGATTGGTCACAATAAAGCGGGAGCAAGCATTTAGACCAATTTTTGTGTAGTTTAGGAGAAACTTTGTATCTGAAGGAAAATGATATAATTGGCATGATAAGGTTTACAACACTGGGACATCATGCAACTATATCTTCCTTTACAATGGTGAGAGAAATCCGAACACAAAGATATATAAGGATTTATCATGATTACAAATTTTACAAGCTATCCAGTTAAAGCTCCACTTGAATGAAGTAGCTGTGACCGGGTGATTCCCCACATTTTCTGCATACTTTGGAATAACTCAGAAAGTATGTAACTTAGAAAATTAGCATTTGCTGTGTGTATAGCTTCTGTTATGATTATGAAGGACCATAAGTTACAACATTCTTTAATAGAAGTTATTTGCAAAAAAACATGCAGCAAGCTATGCTCCCTAATTGGGGGCAATTCCTCGCACCCCTCATGAATCAATAATTAGAACAAATTAAAAATCTGAGAGTACCAATAGAATGAGCATTCCTTTATTAGTGTATATCAATTAATTAAAATAAAAAAGTATGGAATTTTTTACACTTGGCAAATCTTTTCTGATGCTAGTCCTTTGATGCAGTAGTTTCTGACGATTGAGAGAAATTAATTTTTCATTTCATAGCAGGTGACCAGTTTTTTTTCTGCAATAATCAGAAAATTAAATCAAGTGGAAGTCATTTATCCACATTCTGAAATAATAATGACTGAATTGTCAGTAAATCAACACATCACAAAAAACAACCTTTCTAAAAATACTATAACACAAATAAACAAGGTCTTTTTTCTATTCTATGGCAAACTTATTGCATCAACATGAATGAGAGACATGCAAGGCATGTTTATTCTTACCTCAATATGAAGACATCATAATGAAAGTTTGCTCCTAGGGGTTGAACTGGAGCTTACACTGTGGCCTAGACTTGTCACCCAGTGGTGTTGCCATCAGGTCACTATAAATACTGTTCACAACACACCAGCAAAGCCTGAGTGCAGACCAAGACATGAAGCACAAATGCCTCAGTCCACCAGAACTGTGAAAGAATAAAAATAATGAGACAAAAGAATTTAAAAAAATTGTGCTTCGGAAACTGATCACACAGCAATTCAGTTAGTCACAAAAATATATTCTAAAAATGCATGCATACAATAATCCTTATGGATTGAACATCAGCAAATATTCAGACATAAAAATTCATCATACATCAGATCCAAAAGAAGTTTGCTCATAGTAAGTGATATCCATCAACTGCACAATTTCAGTAGGCAACCATTCCACACATAAATACTAATGCATCTTGCACTGAAGGACCTACTGAAGGACCTTGGAGCCAATTAGTTAGCAAATCCACAGATTAACCATGCAAATTTTTTCAGTATTTAATCAGGTCTGCCATCAGGAAACCCACCCTGAACAGAATACCAATCAAATCTCCTAAAACAACTACCATAGTTTTTATCAGAAAGTCCATCAATGTTTCTGCGCCATCTTTTCTGAATAGATTCAAGCAACATAGTCTCTAAATATCTGGTATATCAAAAGCAGGGTGCATTTGAAGCACCAGTGTTCCAAAGCAGGTGTTCCCCAGCGCTGTATCCTTGAACCACTGCTGTTGTTGATACATGTTAATCACATCACTGGTCTTATATGCAAGCTCAAATCATTTGCATGATGATCCCATGACCTCTGGATCAACTTTTTTTTGGGCTCTCTCATTGGACCTGCATGTGGGTGGTGGGGAGTTTGTTTTGACGTTGGAGTGGTAGCTTCTCACCTTTGCAGACCCCAAGGCTCAAAAAACCAGATAGTCAGGTGCACAAACCCTGGAGAGACCAGCATAGTAATGCGCGCCAGCACTAACAGGTAATCGGCAAAACAACAAACTGGAAGAAGCTGGAAGGGATGCACAACATTGGCTCTCAGAAAACACACCCAAAGCCACTCGTATGAAAATCACCAAGCACAACTATATATACCTAAGACGGAAAAAAAAAAAATACAGGATGCATCATAACACAAAACCACCAATAAGACTGAAAACACAACAAGCCCCTAGCACTCGAACAATCTATTCCTACAAAACTCGGCTAATTACACACACACACACACACAT